>JAUTBW010004461.1:0-11921 GCA_032361425.1 Peltospira smaragdina
GTTTGTTTGTTTGTTTGGGATGGTGGACGTAAAAGATCCAGTTTTTTTTTTTTTTGTTTTTTTGTTGTTGTTGTTGTTGTTTTTATTTTATTTTTATATTTGTAATTTTTATATATATTTTTAATTTTTTTTTTTTTTAAGTTTTTTTTTTTTGTTTGTTTTGTTTTATTGTTTTTTTTAATTAAATGAAAACAGTAGCCATTGTGGTTACAGAGGGTTTCCTTTCTCACTATCATAATGGTCCTCAAACATATGTCTGAAGCCTTATAACCGTAAATAAAATGTGTCAAGTATGTCATTAAATAAAACATCTCTATATATTTTTACTAATAAAACTGAAAATAAAATCAGGAAAAGACCTCTCTCAACTTTGATGTCAAGTATTAACAGACCTGATTTAAAAGATTTTCCTTTAAAAAATGATAAAAATTATTGATTATAAAATGACCGTAAAAACCAGAAGTTCATGATACCCAGATACCAAACTTAGAAACAAAATGCAAATAATGAAATTGAATTAAGATTAAAATAAATTGTTCGTCACTTGAACAAATTTCAGAAATGATTTGCTTGCTGGTATTGAATTAAAATTTTACTTTCAAAAAGAAATTAACTTATAAAAACAAGCAAAGACAATCCAAAAACCTATCCCAAATATCAAACAAGCATTAAAAAAAAAAAAATAATAATAAAAAAAAAAATAATAATAAAAAAAAAAAAAAAAAAATAATAATAATAATAATAACAATAATAATAAAAGTATTACAATTAATAATAATAATAATAATAATAATAATAATAATAATAATAATAATAATAATAATAATAAAAAAAAAAAAAATAATAATAATAAATGTTTTCACATTTAAATCTAGGGTAAATAAATTCATACACAACTGCAGTGACACTTGATAAGCCTAGACTGAGTTTTCCTCCAGTGACACAACAACATTCAGCTACTGATGTATGTAAGGTGTTGGCTCACCGTACACCTTGAGATCAATGAAATTGCTCGGCTTCCCAAGCAGGGAGTCCTGACACCACCACAAGCCAGCATCTTCCTTTCTTACACTCTTGATCTTGAGATGAAAGGCGATTATCGGTGGAACACGAGACAGCTCTTTACCGCAAACTTGTTCATAGGTGCCATCGTAAAATATTCCATACAATAGAAGACAGTCAAAACTTGATCCATTGGGTTTCTTGTAAGCACACCAGACGTATCTGGAAGTACTACTTCTGAAGCACGTCATCCTATACTGACAACTGATAATGCACGTCAGTGTGAACTCTTCTCCAAGTATTGCAACCAGCCGCGCAGTCTTCATCGTGGCGTTCAAACTTTGAGAATTTAAATATTTATCTTGTTCTTCTGAAATCAAAGCAATGAACACACTCAGGATTCGACATTAAGGCACGACCGAACAACATTGTCTAGTAAACAGCAGGTTTGGTCTAATTGTAAAATTTTCTTACTAGTCCGACTGGTCGTGTTGTTACTTCATAAGTGGTGAATTAATTGTGTTCAACCGAACCTATAAACATTAATAGGCCTATATTCCAACCTCATCATCAGCGAATTGACTAATTATTAAATAATCGGCATGTAAAAAAACGATTTTATAACTAGACGTGATAGGTGGACAGTGTTTAATGAACAACTATCCAGACTGGTGCTTCTCGTTTTTCACTTAAATACACAGTTTTGGGAAAGTGTCATTCATTACAGCTCGGTCAATTCCATGCTCTCATATTGATAACAAAGGAAATTAACCGAGCTTTGCCAAATACGCAGTGTGCATTTACATAGATCATTGTTTCTGCTTGATACTTAGATTTTTTTGTTTGTTTTTATATTAAATTTGTTCAGTAAATTGAATAAGCCAATAAAATGCAACACAGACAGTGTTAGGGCTTCTATAATCCAGCAGACAAGTATAGCTTGTGGCTACCGAACTTCACTGACGGCCTCCAAGTTACAACATTTACCATGGCCAGGCCCAGGGGATATCAAAATTTATAACTTGGTGGTATTATTTTAAAGTCAAATGTTTATCAGCTTGATTACGAAACAGTTAGCCACTATAATGTTTCATTCTGTGGTGTATGCTTGTTGAAAACAATGTTTAAAACACTTTTAAAACTAAACAGCATTGATCAGTGATGAGTAAAGTATAGTCTTTGCAACAAAACGTTACACATATTATGGGATATTTGTATTTCTCTCTCTCTCTCTCTCTCTCTCTCTCTCTCTCTCTCTCTCTCTCTTTAAATTCATCAGTTCGGTCTAGTTGACATTAGGTCAGGTCTAGTAAATTCTAAAACTTACTAGTCCACTGGTCTAGCAATTAAAAGTTAATGTCGAACCCTGACCTTGTAAACATTCTGAATTCAAAGCAATGAACAACTTGTAAACATATTTTCTTAAATCAATAAACACCTGGTAAACATTCTGAAATCAGAGCAGTGAACTCATTGTAAAAATTCTGAATTCAAAGCAAAAAAGATCTTGTAAACATCATATTCTGATATCAAAGTAATAAAGACTTTGTAAACTTTCTGTTATCAAATCAGTGAATACCTTGCAAACATGACGCCATTATAAACATATTGTGAAACTGATGCAATGAAGCCATTGTACTGACAACCCAGCATCAAAGATCACTGCATTTTTCATGAATTATACATGCCTACACATGATGTGGATAAGCAAAAGAAAATATATGTTGACCTTTCAAAACTTTTAAGGGCCATTGTCAGACTTTAAACATTTTGGCTATCCTTCAAAACTTTTTTTTTTTTCCCCTAAATAGTCTGACAAGCATAAGTTTAGGGCTTGAGCAATGAAAGCTTTTTATTTGGCTCTTTTATCCACTCAGATCTTCTCATTAAATAAAATTTAAAAATTTGACATCTAAGTTTACCCCCTCCCCTCCCCTCCTGCGACGAGATGAGTGACCGGGTAGCTGGATACTGGTCTCATGGTAAAAGTGCCTGAACCTTCATTAGATAGAAACACACAAATATGTTTCTCTCCCTTTTAAACTTTCTTTACAGCTGGCTCTGAGTGCACATTATCCTGTTATCCTGTTAATTAATTAATACAAACCAGATGTAACGAGTGTGAAAAATTGGATCACCAGGACACATAACATCGAGAACTTCATGCTGATAATTCTTAATGAGGCATCTGAAAAATACAACATCATCACAAATGTAGCATTATTGTTTGAACATTTATTTTATTTTCGGACATATTATTTATTTATTGTTTGTTTGTTTGTTTGATTGTTTGTTTGTTTGTTTGTTTGTTTGTTTATTTATTTATTTATTGTAGGTTTTTTTTAATATTTATTTATTTTACTTTTTTATTATTTTGTTGTTTTTTCCCCCAGTATTATCCGTTACTTTCAAGTAAAAGACAAAGTGATTTGAAAAATCTAAACTATTATATTTCTGTGTTGAATTTCTTAACAATATATATACTAAGTAGGCCTAATGAATAAAATAGCAGAACTATGAACTGTGCTAAATCAGTCAAATATCCATCCTTGTTTCAACTAAACAGGCCCCCATACTATAGCCATGATTGTTACATTACGTCGTCAGTATTAATGAAAACACTAATTTTGACCTATTTCTGTTGACATCAGTATCCTAGTGTGACCAATTTCTGGGTACTGACGTATTTTTGGTTATGGTACGATACAAAAGGTTATGACTTTATCATTGAAAAGTTCAATTTACACGTTTCAAATATATAGTCAGTTTTTATGTTAATTAGGCTAATATAAAAAGTTACATATGAATGGTGGTCCTTGAACCTTACATTTGATACATTTGAATAATGTGATTTTGATATCCTCTCATACAGATAAGCAAATATTGCACATTGTTGTTAACAAATTGAAGCTAATTTGTTTATCTGTTCATTAGAATGCAGTACACGAAAAATGTCAGTAACAATACTGGTTGCAGGAAAAATGGTTTTCCGACATCGCGTCTAGATGCACTGCAAGGAAGTTATGCTATATGTTTTCGAACACCATAAGTTTCTATAAATATTCCTAAGTACGGCTTGCCGATTGTAACACAGTTTACTTTACTTTTACTTTAACAAATCTCCAATATTTTGCGAAGTAAAATTAGTTAGGCTACTTTGAACATAAACGAATTTTCAAAGGGTATCGCATGTTATGAATTCATTCCTCGTAATTCTCGTGACATGGGCACTGAAAACCTTCTAGCTGCCTTACGAACGTCCATGTGATCGTTTATTACAGATGGATACGTTTTAGAAAGATATCCTTTGTTATATTGTCGGTATCTGGATATCTTGGTGCCAGAAGTAGTTTAAAAAGAAGAAAAGAACACTAGCATTCAGAAAAGGATTGTTGTAAAGTGTAGCAAATGTTAATAAGAAAAGACTTAAACAATCTTCCATATATTTATAAAATAATTGGATTAATTGCCCTTTACAGTGAATGACGTGTTTCATATGGATATAAACAAAGCAGACGGCAAATATAGACGAAGCAGTGAGTGCCACGTTTGTATTTATATGACGGTGTGTACCCGTAAAACTAGACTGTGAATAATAAAAATAATTGTCATTCTTACACATGGTAGATTTACACCAACATTTTTGTAGCGAACGATGCACAAATATTTCCAGTCAATTTGCGATGTTTGCTAACGTCACAACTTCAGTATGCACGTAGAAAATCGCGTATATCCCTATCGGTCAAAAGCTGTCTTAGGTCAGGAACCGTCCTATTTAAAGTATCTCCGTCGGTCCGGAAACCGTTACACTAACGAAACAATGACTACAACGCAACTGATTATAATTACACAGTTTAATTATTTGAAATATAACCTTATTCAATTAACTACAAACTTCTATTAATAAAATCTTTAAAACCATAACAGTTCAATCCAACAACAGATGAAATCCATACGACAGTCAAATGTTTACGTCTCGGTCAGAAAGCGTTACATAGGTAAATTTGCTAACATGTCTACTTCCGGTAGGGCGAAAAGCAGTGAAAGCAGACGTGACAGTCACAGAATATTTCGCTGGTAACAAGTACTGATCATTTAGATGTAGGTTATTACTAATATAGTATATTATTTTTAATCGTTGTTATTAAATGAAAATAACGATCGCATACAATGCAATTCCATAATTTTGATTCTGAAATAACATTTTATTGGGGGTTTTCCTCATTTTGTCGGTAGTAAATACTTTCTGATTCAAAAATATTTTGTTATTAAGTTCATGTATGAGCAGATAGGTATTAAACAAGCTGTATGTTAAATAGGACGGTTCCTGACCTAAGACGGCTTTTGACCGATAAGGATATATCTACTTAATCATATTTTTTGTTCCATACTGAATTTTTACCAATATTATTAAGCAGGCTGCATTGTTCAATATTTGTTTTCCATATTCTTGGGTGAAGGTGGTTTGAAATGAACTGCGGCAATGCAAAGTTTATCTTCCTAATAAAAATAAATTCCCAGCCCATCGCAAATTGAAATTGTGTGTTGTGCAGAACAGATCTTGGGTAGAGCATTTGCCCATATTGCTAATAGTCATCTCAACAAAGCCACCGTGTGGATCCACTAGAGTATATCTTGTTCTAGTTTAAGATAAACTTTGACAATATCATGAATATGTCAGAAGTTTATCTTCCAAGGGCAAAATTCCTATTGCAAATTTCACCGTGTTCAGAGCAGTTTTGCTTGGAATGAAATTACTGTTGAAATAATCAGTGTCACCTGATTTAGTACCTTGGATTATGTACAGCAAAACTGTTTAGAATGCAACCTAATTTGAGACAAGAATTTCATCTTTGGAAGATAAACTTTGGAAGATGTATTGTCAGAGTTTATCTTATGAACTAGATGTCGCTTAGAAGTTGGTAGTTGAATGTTTGCTTCTGGTGGAAATTGAGATGTGCCAGTGCTTCACAGTTGATATTAGCTCTCCTGTCTGTAGATAGGTGGGATGTAAACACTCTTCATTTAATGATAATTTTTTCTAGCTAATTCAGTAATTGTCAATATATCTCTTAAATTTTGTATGTTATGTTTCATTTAAATATGTTAATTTGTAATTTATTTTTTGTAGCCTCTTCGTCTTGATATTAAACGGAAGCTGTCAGCGCGTTCAGATCGGGTGAAGTGTGTCGACTTGCATCCAACTGAGCCATGGATGTTAGCCAGTCTGTATAACGGAAATGTCCACATTTGGAATTACGACTCGCAGGTAGGTTTATTGTGGTGTGTGTAGGCATCAGTAAGTTTCATAGGTCACTGAGGCTTTTGATAACATACATTTAATGACTTTAAACACAGGGTCCCAATTTGTTCAGTATCGCACTGCAATTTGCTACACAAATTTCAGAAATGACTACACAATTGTTCAGTCACATAATAGTGATACTTATTATGCTAGTTGCTAATCAACTTTCTATCTAGTGAATTTTACAAACAAAATATACCCTGAAGCATCTTTTCTGAAAAATAATATCTATATATAACTGACAGTACCCATATTAAAACAATAACTGAAAGAAAAAGCTTCATTAGATTTTTATCTCTCTTAATAACATCATCATGCAGTTACCACAACGATTTACTTAAGAGAGACATTTTTTGAAATATTAAGACTTAGTGATGTTGTTAGCTTAAAATAGTTATGCAGCTTTCGACTAATGATTTGGACAGGTGTCCACTGTATTTCCATATAAACATCTTTATTATTTCCTCATGCATCTTGCCAGGAATTTGATTCTATATTAGTTTCTATATGGCATATTATTTGTTTTCAGCAACTGATCAAGTCATTTGAAGTATGTGACCTTCCAGTACGCGCCGCACGGTTTGTGGCCAGAAAGAACTGGGTCATTACTGGATCGGTAAGCAGAGCTTTGTTTAAAGCTTAATATTTAATAATAATACCAAAAAGAACTGTGTAATTACTGTATTTAATATTTTTACCAATAATCTTCCACCAGAGGTTTCTCTAACTTTGAATCAAATTGATATGCACTACACAATACATATATAGTACACGTATGGTTATAAAACATATATTTATAATCTGACAACTAAAACTTGCACCTAAGGACTGTCACCCAAATACTCTGGAATTTCTTGGATTACTTGGTACCATTCAGAATTTATGTTTTCATGCATGTTGAAACCAAATTACATTATGTTATTGTATAGTGAAAACAATATGTAATTGGAGCATAGGTCATCCCATTGAGAACAATATTGAAATTGAATGCATTTATTACAACAAATATCAAATAAACCTTTAGTAAACGTCAAAACCATGTACCTCTTAAAAATCTAAGACTAAAAGTTATATTGCGTAAGTTCAAACACTGAGCGATTTGGATTAAATGGTTTTATTTTTGTTTCAGGATGACATGCACATCAGGGTGTTCAATTACAATACTCTAGAGCGAGCACATCAATTTGAAGCACATTCTGACTACCTGCGATCCATTGCAGTTCACCCAACACAACCATACATCCTCACCAGCAGTGGTTAGTAGAAATCTATCGTTTTATCAAAAAAATAAAAAATTCAGTATATATGTGAAGTTAGAAAAGCATAAGTTTTCAGTTGGAGTAAATAAATTGCTTATTGGAAAGAGTAACCCGGAGCTCGAAAATATCAGTCATCAAGTTGCCAGATTCCTGTCTGGGCAAACATTTCTGAATGTTGTCTTTTTTGCTTTGGTCATCTAATTCAGCAGTTAAACAGATTTCTGTGCTATTAACTTTCAGATGACAAACTTTATTTTGTATTTTGGTCACCTGTAGAACTTTTGGAACATACACATATAATGGCCTAAATGTTTATTTTCCGAATGAGTTTCAAACTCTGGCAACCCATGTTGTGATAGCAGGCATTGCATTTTCACTCTGACATCATATACGTTTTTTTTTAACTGTAGATAAAATGTGTTGAGTGTGTCATTACATAAGACATTTTTGTCTGTCTTCCAGACGACATGCTGATCAAGCTGTGGGACTGGGACAAGAAGTGGACGTGTACGATGGTGTTTGAGGGACACACCCACTACGTGATGCAGATTGTCATCAACCCCAAGGACAACAACCAGTTCGCCAGCGCCTCCCTCGACAGAACCGTCAAAGTAAGCAGTGATTGAGTGCTATAATAATAATTATAATAATTATAATAATAATGATAATAATAATAATAAAATTAATGATGCACTTGGCACGAGCATTGGAAAGCATTTTTATTGAAAAATCTCAGATCAGTCATGTGTCAGATGGACATGTTATTGGGGTACCCTGAATGCAGACGCTGCTTATCAAACCCTACCTAGAGATACTGACGTAGCCCAGTGGTGTATGTGCCTGACTGATGTGTGGTCAGTCCCATTTCACTAAGCAATTCTGCTTTTTCTCTCTGCCTTCCTCCCCTCCTCATATATTATAATGGAATAATATTAAAAATTACATAGGTATTTAATTTGCTATTTCCACACAGAAAAGGATTAAATAAAAAATAACACTATTCATTTTGTTCAAATATATTTTTATAAAGCTGAAAATTATAATTTTTTTGTTAGGTTTGGCATCTTGGTTCACAAACGGCAAACTTCACCCTAGAAGGCCATGAAAAAGGAGTGAACTGTTTGGATTATTACGCAGGGGGAGACAAGCCTTACATAATGTCTGGAGCAGACGATCGGCTAATTAAAATCTGGGATTACCTGGTAAGTAGTTTATACTGTTGAATTATAAAAAGCATGCTCATCATAGGGCCATGGTTTTTAATTTATTGCCACATAATTTCTACATGTAGTGAACTGTCATAACATTCATTTGTTTATGCTGTTTAACTCATTACCCCATAGAGAATCGCTCTGTGCTAGCAGCTAAGCCCCATGACCTAGTTAAGCAATGCAGACTTTATCTCCATAGGCAATTTCTCAGAAAGCAAATAATTACCACATCACAAATGAAATCGATTGCAACTTTTACCATGTACATCCAAGAAAGAAAAAAATTCACATTCAGTGTTATATGGCATGGTTAAGGACCATTATGATTGTGAGAAAGGCAACCTGTTGTCACCATATGGGCTACTCTTTCTGATTAACAGCACAGATTCTTTTACATACATCATCTCAGACAGGACAGCACATACCAGTCTTTATTACACCAGTAGTGAAGCACTGGCCAGAAAGATAAAATAGCTCAAAGGGTGGCACATTAATAATATTTTTCATTCAATAATACACATTTTTATTAACGATTATATCAGCGTCTGAAACATTTTAAAATATAAAAAAAGCCTAGTAGCTACCTGACAGGGATCAATCTTGGATCGACAGCGCGACAAGCATGCATAATCATCACTAGGCTAAAGGCAACTATACCTGCACATATTTTATCACAGCAGAGTTGTAATCAAGTGTTTTTCGATGAATTGCTTTTCTCATCCGCTTCCCATCAAATGTGGCCACGGCCTGAGTACTCAACAGGGGGTTCACAAATCGCTCTCTTCCATCTCTCGCAGTCGCTCCATCTTGGGCAGGTTGAGTCTGTTGGCGCCCACCTCTGTGGCCCCGGCTCTGCGAACCGCCAAAACTTGTTGGCAAAGCATACATTGCTAACGTACCTCCGTCCATTTTTATATCTGAAAAACAAAAAAAGGTTTATGTAGAAACTATTTTTATTTAAACTTATTTTGGGAACATTGAAAAACTGGAAGTATCCTCCTATCCATTTTTATTTTCTGGTAAGTTAATGCAAAAAATATTTATCAGGGCTTCTAGAATTTATCTAAAAATTACTTGCATATTAAATCAATATATTAGAAAATTCTCTGGACATGCCTACAATTCACTGTAATTCTGAAATTATTTAGTTTCAGGGATAGAAAAGTTGTAATAACACATTTAACACTTTATACAGATTACGATTATATGGCATTAGACATATAGTTAAGAACCATTGTGACAGTGAAGAATCCGCCCTGTTGCCACATGGGCTACTCTTTCTATTAACAGCAAGGGATCTTTCATACAGCACATGTATGTATACATGTTGAAGTAATACTTAAAGGTGTTTAATCCAAAAGCTTTAGACCAAATATTGCAAACGTTGAATTTAACAACACACACACACTTAACACATTTTACTGATGGTTATACAGAGTCAGACATGATTAAGGACCATTAAAATAGTAAGAAAGGTAACCTGCTACACCATGTGATCTACCCTTTGCAACAGCAGCAACATATATATGTAATATATATGTAAGAAATTAATTTAAATCTATCCAACATCTTTCTAAATATCAAGGTTGTTACAGTCCAAGGGGTTTGGGATATTTTTTTATGAATAAAATGCTTACATGTTGCCAAGGTTTGACTTTAACCTTATATTTAACATTTACATTAACCTGGTTAGACATCACTAGTAGGGCCTACTGAATTTCCGAAATAGGCCTAGCAGTTTAATGCCAAATTTCATGATTAAAATGACTGTTTTATCAGTTTGCACTTTATTCTACAAATCATCACATTTCTTTAATCCACAACTGACATTTCTGATCTGATCATAACTGGCCAGGCATCGCATTAATAATAATAATACAACTTTAAATAATAATAATTTCCAAACACTTAATAAAGCAGATACTGGGGCTAAATGTTATAAAAATGTCTTTAAAATAAAACTAGTTAATACAAAAAAAAAAGGTCAAACTACTTTTATTGTTTTTAAAAAATTATTAAATCAATAAGAAATTAACAAATCTATCCAACATCTTTCTAATTACCAAGGTTGTTACAGTCAAATTGGTTTAGGATATTTTTTTAATGAATAAAATTCTTAAATGTTGCCAATGTTTGATTTTAACCTTATCTTCAACATTTACATTAACCTGGTTAGACGTCACAAGCAGGGCCTACTGAACTTCTGAAATAGGCCTAGCAAATCAATGCCAAATTTCATGATTAAAACAACAATTTTATCAGTTTGCACTTTATTCTACAAATCATCACATTTCTTTAATCCACAACAGGTATTTCTGATCTGATCATAACTGGCCAGGCGTCGCATTAACCAAAATGAACAAATTGTTTTTATTTTTTCCAATTGTTGATCACACTTTGGTTTTGATTACACAGTCGCTTACATTTTAACCACTATGTGGTATTCCCCGATTTATTAGTTCAACTTCATTTACACAACAAACTTAAGACAGCTACTGAATGTAAATATATATTTTTAACTCGATATTTAATTGTCTGATACTGAAAAAACGACATTTTTATGACATGCTGTTTCTGATCAAAAGCAAATGGCGGAAATTATCTGTAACGAATGAAAAGTAGGATTTAGAATGAACGAAATATTATATATTTTATTAAATTGCGTTGTAATAGAACTGACATTTAGTGCATAATGTTTTAAACATTGTGATGCATTAAGCTGATTTCTGTATAAACTGTTATCTAATACAATAATTATGTATAAATTTACTTATAAATAACAATAATGTTATTTAAAAAATACCGGTTTATTTGATTCCAACTTTTACATATGGAAAATTGTCCGGTAATTTTCGTATATTTCCGTTGAGGGTTTAAACAAACACCGTTAACGTTCATAAATATTCGTATTAAGATAATATGGATATTACAGAAATGTTCGATGGTTTAACTAAACCTTACAAACAAAAATTTAGCTTATGTGGCTAAAATAATATACGTTGGATATTAAAAGCATATTATAACAACCACACTTCACATATCACAGGTAATCCATATAAGCTTTCATGATAGATAGATAGATAGATAGATAGATAGATAGATAGATAGATAGATAGATAGATAGATATATAGATAGATAGATAG
>JAUTBW010004572.1:0-11921 GCA_032361425.1 Peltospira smaragdina
GGAGCCGGTACAGGGATACGAACCCAGCACCTACCAGCTTTGTTTTTCAGACCGACGGCTTAGACCACTAAGCCTTCGAGGCCGGTAACTAGTGCGCATTTATACTTGTAAAGATATACAAGACGGAAACAAATAGACTGATAACGCGTTGAGCTTAGCTCATCATGTATTTTACATGTAAGCGAATGAAAAATCGAAAACGGTCAGTGATTCACCAAAACATCCGCCAGCATGGACGACGAAGAAAATAAAAATGCGTTTAGTGGGAAAAGTACAAAATACTGTAAATCAGGAAATATTAGCGACATTAAAATTTAGCAGTCTCCACACTAGTCACATATTAGCGACATAAAACTTTAGCGAGATCGAATTCTTTATTATTTATATGTTTACCATAAAAAAATAAAACAAACAGCTGATTAGACTAAGACTTAGTAAATGATTAGCGAGAAGAATACCGAATATTTGTTTTTTGTGTTACGCATATTTTCGGGCACTGATTTATCCCGGGATGTGGATAATGGAGTTTTACTTCGCTTAAAGTTGATTGTCTTTGAGTTTATATATTTATATTAGCATTAGTGAGAAGTGATGTTATTATAATAATTTACACCTCATGTGCTCTCATCAACTAATTGCCACAAACTTGTTTCAAATTATCGATGTTTATTGTTATAGTAATGAAACGCTCTCTCACGCCTGTCACTCATGTTTACAGTAATACCTTAACACTGTCTTTTGAGCTTGTGACCGTCGTGGTCATTGATGCATGCACAGTATTTACCAATAATTTTTTTTGGGGGGCTCCTGCAAAATTCTAGCACTTATATTTAATCTATTAATGACACATTAATTAGCACTTAATCCAAACTATTGTGATTTAAGGGAAGTGTTGAATTGGTTTGATAAGATTTCTCATTGAAAATAGGAACTTTGAAAAAGATTACATTACGAACCTCGTTATGTTTCGGAAATTGCCGAATGATCACGGAACATGATGAAATAAACTTGTGTAGTTTTCAGATTTTGTTTAATTTCAGTTTATATTTAGCATCATGAAATGTTAGTATTTTTTTAATTCATTCGATAAATTTGCTAAAATTGTATGCTCGCTAACATTTCCTGATTTACAGCATATATCTTATTATATATCAATTTAGCAAAGTCATAAAGCAAAGTCATAATGGTATAGTAACAGATTATGACTTTTGACGTCACCAACAAAGGGCACTACTTTTCTTAGGAATGTTGACCTTTCACCTCATATGTTATACCATAACACACAACATTTTTATTAATGAATTTTAAAATTTTGAAAATAATACAAAATAATGTAACTAAATATTTTTAGTGCACAGTGCATATAAATATATTTTATATATTCAAAAGTGATATGAGCGAATCGCTGTAATTATGGCTGGCTGCCTGCTTGCTTCTCGGTGTAGAGCTGTGACAACTAGCCTTGAATCAGGCCACAACTCGGCAGATAGCATTTTGATAAACTAACAAATTCCTGTGTAATAAAAGCTGGTGTCACACTCAATATAAAAACATTAAACATTCATCTGTTTCTTAAAAAGACAATTAGGCCTACTGACTGTTTAATGTTTATGCATATACAATAGTTAAATACGCAATTGTTTTATTAGTGTGTATACAAGATACATACATGATGTTCAGTTCACTCAACATTTTACTTTTCCGATCGTATACATCCCCACCCCCAACATTGAAACTCACTAGCTCTGTCTTGAGAAATGGGTGAGAAACAAATGCATCTGCAGTTGATTTCAATGGCTGAAAATGCTCAATTTGTAGTTATATTTACTTTACAATGCTTGAATGAAATGTTCACAACCTTATTATTTTTTTTTCATAAGTGACAGGATGTAAATTGTGGAATCACTAGTATCTCATGCACAAAAATGGATCAAAAACCCAATATTTGTCCTATAGATATAATGTTTACTTTACTTTACTTTAATTTCAGATATGCAAAAGAAGAAGAAAATGGCAGAAGATGTTTTACTGGAGGTCCCAGAAGGCTGGAAAGAACCTAAGTTCACTAAAGAAGATAACAAGTTTGGTGTTGTAGCTAAAAGTTCCTTTGCTACACTATTTCCAAAGTACAGAGAAAAGTATCTGCGAGAATGCTGGCCATTGGTGCAAAAAGTGCTGGATAATTATGTAAGTTTTATTTGTTGATCAATGTTATTGAATGTAGGCTTGTTGCTACTAGAGGTGGCAGAATAAATACTCAAGATATTATAGGTGAATTGGGAAAAATAAATCTTAATAAACAAAATGGGATTTACCAGAAATAACAGTTTTTGGTTAATAATGAATTTGCTGTTTTAAGCTTTCATTGTAGTACTGTATGTCACCAAAAAGTTACGGACTGTCAGAATACATCAACAGTGCTCACACTGAGGTGGAGGATTTTTCTTTTATAATAGTATGATACATCTTAAAGAAAGATCATCCACCTCAGTGTGAGCACTGTCAGTGTATTCTAACAGTCCATCACTTTTTGGTGGAGTGCAGTCACCTCGCTGAAATAAGGAAAGATATATCTGGCAAAACTGATATGGTGGAACTCTTTAGAGTCCACCCTGAATTAATTTTGAGGTTTTTGAAGGAGTCTTGTTTTTATTCCAAATTGTAAATTAATTTTAGTAGACTGTGATATTTAATTTTAATCAGCTCTATACACTGTGTTTTTACAACATTAAGTTTTTTTTTTCCATTTAATTATTTAATTTTACACCTTTTTCTGACACTCAATAGCCAATTTTTATTTTGTGCTCGGGTGTTGTTAAACATTCATTCGTTCATTCATTCATTGTAGTATGGTACAAATATCTGAAATGAAACGATCTCTTTGTATCACTAATTTATGATTAACTGGATCTAAATTGGATTATGGGTGTATTGTGTACGGATTGCAGATGCTAAATCCCATACACAACCAGAGTCTTAGACTTTGTCTTGGCTCATTTAATACTTTTCCTTTGGGGAGCTTGTTAGTCGATGCACACGAACCTAGTTTGGGTGCTAGATGTGCAAAGTTGTGTCTGTAGTATGCCTAAAAGATAGTTAATGTCAAAACATCCTGTACATAAATCAGTGTTTGATAACAAATATATGAAGTTGTTTGATGCAAGGCCAAATGTTATCCGTACATTTGGCCTTCGTATCAAGCAGTCCATAACTGCTTCCAACATTGATTTCTCAGACATTTTGGAAACACCTTCATATTTTAACTTACCACCTTAGTGTATCAAACCACCAAAGATTGTGCTGGATTTGGTGCATCTGAAGAAATATTATACAGATGCATCAATCTACAAGCAATTTTTCTTGGAAATACAAGTACCATGATTACATTTTCCTGTTTATACGGACAGATCACGGGATGGGAATTCTGTGGCATGTGATACAGTCTTTCCATTAGACACCATAATTTCCTTGAGATTGCCCGATTCGGCTTCTGTGTTACTGAATGTTGGGCAATTATTTAAAGTCCTGCAAGAAATTAAAACCACATCCTCACCAAATACATTATTTTTACAGTCTCACTGTCATGTCTCCAAGCTTTGCAATATCTTAAGATGGAACATCCTTTGGTTGGGTATGGTGATACTAAACATTGCCAATAAAGACATTATTTTTTGTTGGGTACCCAGGCATACTGGTATTAAGGGTAATGAAAAGGCAGACTCTGCTGCCAAGTCTGCTTTGGATTTGCCTCATGCCAAGGTTGATGTACCATTTTTCTGATTTTAATACGCTATCAACCAATATATCTTTTCCACATGGCAAGATGATTGGAATTGGAATGATGCGGGAGGCAGGCTTCATTCTATCAAGCAGTCCTCCTACAGGCAGTGCAGGAAGGATGAAGTCGTGTCATTCCCGCATCGGTGATACATATTTGACTCATTCATATATCTTAAAGAGAGATCCTCCACCTCAGTGTGAGCACTGTCAGTGTGTTTTGACAGTTTGCCACATTTTGGTGGAGTGCAATGATATTGCGAAAACAAGAGCTGATATATTTGGTAGAAATGGATATGGTGGAATCTTTCAGATCCACCCCTCTCTTGTGTTGAGTTCTTAAAAGAAACCGTTTTTTATAATACATTTTAATTATTTCTTGACTGTGATAATTGTATTTTTCACAGTCCTATACACTGTGTCTTAATTGTTGAATTTTTTATTTCCTTGCATAATACATTCATATCTCACCTTTAGCTGACACCCAATAGCCAATATTTTGTGTGTGCTGGGGTGTCGTTAACCATTCATTCATTCATTCATTCATTCATTCATTCATTCACTAATGTATGTGTTGCGTGCATCGTTTAAAAATAAATCAGGGCACCTCAGTAGCCTAGTGGTGATTGTACCCGCCTGGCATGTGGTCACCCTGCGGTCAATCCCTGCCAGGTAGTCACTAGTTGTTTTTCTAATTAAAATGTTTCTGACATCGATATAACCATTAATAAAAAATTGTGTTTTAAATTTGAGTGCATTGTGAAAATAAAATATTATGATAAATAAACCATCTCGTTGTCTCCATGTTTATTTTTTTCACAATGTTATTCTTTGTAGAGTATTTGTGCTGAGCTCGATGTGGTGGAAGGCAGCATGACGGTACGTACCACACGGAAAACATGGGACCCCTACATGATCATCAAAGCACGAGATCTCATCAAACTCCTAGCTCGGAGTGTGCCGTATGAACAGGTACATCACGTTACGTTAGCTCTTGTTTGTCACTGCAGCACTCTGTAAAGTGTTATTTAGCTAATTTGTAAAATGAAATAATGAAATTAAATATTATTATTATTATTATTATTATTAATAATAATAATAATAATAATAATAATAAATATTATATACCAGGTATATAGGCATAATAATAATAATAATAACAACAACAACAATTAATAAGATATACTGGATATATAGGCAGACAAATATTAGAGAGATATATGCATACACATACATACACACACACACACATACATACACACACACATACATACACGCACACACATACATACACACACACACACACACACACATACATACACACACACACAAAAAAAAGAAACTCACATGATCAGTCAGTCAATATCTTGTGTGATGTAAGCCTGTAACAAGCTAGTCTCTGTGTGTTCTGTTCTCCTGCAGGCTGTACGAGTGCTGGAGGACGACGTGGCCTGCGACATCATCAAGATCGGCTCCATGGTGCAGAGTCGAGACCGCTATGTCAAGCGTCGCCAGAGACTCATTGGGCCAAACGGGTCAACACTCAAGGTTCTCACAGACACGGTTTCATGAATTCCTAGACTTGATACCCATTAGGCTGTCAACATTCCAGCCAATTCCCCACAACTGGTGTATGTGGTATGTGCTATCCTGTGTATGGAATAGTGCATATAAAAGATCCCTTGCTGCTAATCAGAAAGAGTAGTCCATGAAGTGGTGGTAGCAGGTTTCCTCTATCTATCTACATGGTCCTTAACCATATGTCTGACACCATAATATTATAACCGTACACCAATGTATTGAGTGCATCATTAAATAAACATTTCCTGGTTCCTTATTACTAGTTGATGACAACCAATAGCCAGTTATTATTGTATGCTGGGGTATTGTTAAACATTAATTCATTAATTCACTTCACTCGTAGTATAACTGGTGGTGATGGCAGATCACTGTGGAGGCCTAATTGGTTGATGACCATGCTAAATATGTTTCATAACAGGGAAAATAGCATTGCCTGACGCCTGTGTACAGTAATATTTCACAATCGGGTAACAAATATGGGTACAATAACTTGCCAATGGGCAATTAATGATTCTTTTTGTGGTTTGCTTTGCATAAAGATTTGTTTTTTCTCTGAACTCTATTTTAAATACCGATTGTAAGAAAATACCTCTTATTTAACAAAACAAAGTATTACACAGTCCAGAGCAAATAAGTTTATAGTTTTCACTTGCTGAGGACAAGTACATTTATAAAATAATTTTATAGCCATGGCATGTCGAAGTAGAGGTATACATTTTTTATCACCATGCTAAAAATTATTCATAATTATATGCTTTTACTGATATGTTTATCCTATATTCTGCTAATTATTTCACACCACACTTATGGGATTGGCTTCAAACTGGTCTAGGATGTCTTGCTAGCCTAGAGGTGTGTTCGGCCGCATGTCACATAGTCAGTCCCTGTCAGGTAGCCACTAGGATTGTTCTAATTAAAACATTTATGACCCCGATATAACCATTAATAAAATGTGTTGAGTGCATCATTAAATAATTTGTTTAAAAAAAAAAAAATGAAATATTTTAAAATGCCCCTGTAGAGGTCATGTTAACAAGGAATGCAAATGCCTGTGTACATTAATAATGTCAAATGGGGAAGAAGGCATTGGAGTACTTACTGCACGTGATTTGTCATTGAAACATGTTAAATTGAGGTTACATCATATTCCAGAAATGCTGTATCACAATTATACCTATAATGGACTCTGTCTAAATCAGATTCTGTGTAACCCAGATCTCTGTGTAAATTTGGCCATTTCTAAAGTCCCGTCCAATTATCAGAACAATGGATAAACTAGTATTCTGGATAAATGGTACGAAGTGATTCCGGTTTAGACAGAGTCCACTGTATTTGACCTTTTACTTATAGACAGAATGTTTGATTCCAGGCCATTGAGTTGTTGACCAACTGCTACGTCCTAGTACAGGGAAACACCGTGTCCTGTCTGGGACCATACAGAGGCCTGAAAGAGGTATATTGCTATGGCGCAGGAAATATTTTGTTTTTTTGGTTTCAGTTAAATAATTTTAATGAAGATTGAATTATTCATAATTGTGAATTTTTAATGAAAATTGTAATGTAATGTTCAACAAAATGTTCTATGCTGGTGTTTTTTGTGTGTGTGTGTGTGTGGTGTTTTTTTGTGGTGAATCGACAATGTAACTTAAAGAACTTAGTTGTGTGATTGACTGGTCCAGTGTTTTTAGAAAGCATTCAACCTGATTGGCACATGGATTGCTTGTTTTGGGATGCTCTGAGTTTATTTAATGTTTCTAAATTTTACTTGCCATATGGTCAATAGATTTGAAAATTCACTGTAATTTTATGATTACTTACTGGCCTAAGTCTAAATAAAATCACTGATCATGGGAATCAGGCTGCTATAGGCCATTCTAGAAGCAACAGGTCATTCAGCTTTAAAATTACATTGTCAATTTGACCATGTTTTAATACTGGTTACTAATACAAGCACTACAGTAGGCCTACCTGAATTACACTTGTTAGCCTTCACTATCAAGGGATATTGTCAAACTCTAAATACTAATTGTGCCATTTTGTCAAAGAATATGTACTAACATAGAGCATTTGTATGTGACTTAGATAGCGATAGTAGCATAATGCATTTGGAGTGGAGCATGTAAGCTAGCCATAACATGACTGGATCGTCTTTTCTAAATGATTAAATAATAAAAATATTCTCAACATATTAACTTTAAATTAAATTTTATTTTTTTAAAATCCATTGCTATGTTGATAAGAATTCTAAGTGAGAACTTTGATAAAAGGAGATAAAAGATAACGGAAAATGGTTGGAAATATTTTATTGATAAAATATTGATTGGTAACTGTTAGAGATCATTGCAATTTATTTAGCTACTGGTGTTTAACATTTCAGAATTGTGTTGTGATATCTGATATTTGTGTAGCAAACAGTGACATGATACAGAACAAATTGCTCTATGTAATGACAACCTATAAAAGTATAGCCTTTATTTGTGGGCAAGAAGGAATTCAACATAAGCAGCTGTTTACCTTTGAAACAGATAAAAGTATAGCCTTTATTTATGGGCAAGAAGGAAATCAACATAAGCAGCTGTTTATCTTTGAAACTGATGTTATTGTTATTTTGTTTAATTAGCTGAAAAAGTTTTCACTGAAATATTAATTAATTTTACAGGTCAGGAAAATTGTTGAAGACACCATGAAAAATATCCATCCTGTATATAACATAAAGGTTTGTGTGTATTGATTTTAAAGGCATAATGGCACGTAACACTGACCAGTTTAATGACAGAAGTATTATTGGAAAAGTAAATAAAATGTGTTGAATATATTGTTAAATACAATATGGGAAATTACTTTTCAGATGTTTTGCATGGTTGTGTTTTAAACCAAAATAAATTGTAATGTCCACAGAATTCCTTATATTGGAAACATAATAGAGCATGGATATGTATGATTTGAATAGACTAGTGTTAATTATATTTTTGCATTATTATTGAATATGTAATGTGATGGTGTAATTCTTTTTTTAATTTTACCAGTTGATCTGTGTTTGTATGCTGTAAGGGTACCTTGATAGCTTAATGATGATTGAGACAGTCTGAGTTCGATCCCTGTCAGGCAGCCAGTAAGATTTTAACTAAATAAAATGATGATTGAGTCAGTCTGAGTTCAATCCCTGTCAGGCAGCCAGTAAGATTTTAACTCAATAAAATGATGATTAAGTCAGTCTGAGTTCAATCTTTGTCATTGTCAGACTGCCACTAAGATTTTAACTAAATAAAATGATGATTGAGTCAGTCTGAGTTCAATCTTTGTCAGGTAGACACTAAGATCTTAACTAAATAAAATGATGATTGAGTCAGCCTGAGTTTGATCCCTGTCGGGCAGCCACTAAGATTTTAACTAAATAAAATGTTTCCAACACCAATATAACCATTAAAAAAATGAATGTGTCATTAACTAAAATTTTATTCTTATTGTACCCTCTCTCCAGACACTAATGATTAAAAGGGAGCTTGCGAAGGACCCCAACCTGAAGAACGAGAGCTGGGATCGATTTCTGCCACACTTCAAGTCGAAGACCATCAGCAAGCGAAAACAACCTCGCAAGAAACGGGTCAAGAAAGAATACACACCCTTCCCACCCCCTCAGCCTGAGAGCAAGGTAAGTACATGGAAATACAGTTACAAATACAAAAATATTTTGTAATTAGCAATAATAAAAAATATTTCTAAACATAGTTACCATGTACATATGGGTGCCTAGATAGCCTAGTGTTGATTGTGTTCACCTGTCATGCAGTCGATCTGAGATCAGTTCCTGTCAGGTAGCCATTAGGGTTCTAATTTCCACTATGGCTCATGCCGTCAACCCCACATGTTTATATTTTATTTTAAATTTTTTTTGTTGCTTGGCAATCCAGGAGGGCTCACAGGTCTAGGTAGTCAGTGCCCCCCCACCCCCCTGTTTCAAAGACGTTCCTACTGCTCTGCTTTGTCATACATATTTGATAGCAGATTTATCATATCAGCACCATAATAGTTCTGAAATAAATTATTCACAGAATAATAGGTCTGAGTTTTCAGTAGGCCTATAAAGTATGCTATTACTACCGTACAAGTTGTAAAATGAATTTTAATATTCAATATTTTTCCATATTTAATAACACACTCAACACATTTTTTATTGACAGTTATATTGGCATTAAAAAAAAAAATAATAATAAAAAATAAAAAAACCTGTTGGTTCATTGACAGGAATCGATCACATAATTATTGTAAAATGAAAGGGAGGTAACTGTGTGTGAACTCTATTTGTGGGTATATTAACAGTAAAAGTTAGATGGAGGCAATTTTTTTATATTAACAAAACAGTTGACACATTAGCAGTTATGTGACATCAGATATTGGTAAAGAGGAGCAGAAACCTGCTGCTGCTTATTTATAACAACACATTACCTTTGTTTTACCAACTATATAACTCATGGGAAAGAGAAATGGCTCAGTGGGTACAGGAAGAGAGATCAGTATGATCTATTATTCCATGGGCATGCGTTATATCTGAGCTATGACCCAGTCCCAGAAAAATTTAAACTGGCAATCAAGAGTATCTCTGACACTGTCTGTATTTGATGCAATAAAACCTTACACAAATCGTCATTCAGGTTACATGTCCATTATGGTGCTCTCTCTCTCTCTCTCTCTCTCTCTCTCTCTCTGTCTCTCTCTCTCTCTCTCTCTCTCAAATTTTATTTTGATCATACAAATCAGTTTCATGCAATTTATTTGGACTTTTTGATAATATAACTGGCTTTTGAAATTTCTAATATGTAACCAATTTTAATAAATTATTGGCTACATCAACCACTTATACAAAGCTATTTCTAAAAAGCAGAGGGTTTGTTTTTGTTCCTACATTTTATTTATTTTTATTATTTTTGATTTTGCCAGTGCACTAAAATGACCATATTTATTGTGTACATCTTCTATAGTAAAATGACCTTATGTCACAGTTTCACGTTACGGGTTAGTAAATATTTAATGCTGTTGCCTATTATAGACTGACACATGATAGAGATATTGCACATTCTCTTACAGGTTGACAAGGAGCTGGCCTCTGGGGAGTACTTCATGAAGGAGAAGGAGCGTAAGATAAAGAAGATGATGCTCAAACGGGTAAGGTCTAACGACAGATTTTCTCTACAGCAGCACTTAGCATGGAAAGTGTTGTCGATTATATAATGCATGCAAAATGCACTTTCATTTTCGATGTTTTGTAATCCAAGACATATGTAAAATTTTACAAGTTGAAATATTAGATGCTTGTTTATTTTATCAAAGTTAAATTATTTTACCTTTTTTTTTTTTTCTTTTTTTTTTTCTTTTTTTTTTTTTTTTTTTTTTTTTTTCAGTGCAATCTATTTAAATCAAAACCTAGCAAAACAGGATTAATATTTTAGCTGTTCAGATTTTTAAAAAATCGTTTTTACCAAATGTTATATTAATAATTCTTGATAAGCCTAGAACAACTAGATTCCCATATTAATTTAATGAATATCTTTAATTTGTATTGGATGTAGTACATATGTTAAGTACCTTCCTTATTATCATGTCTTGTCAAGTGTTTTCTTCGTCTGTTGTTTGTTTGTTTGTTCAGGTTTGTTTTTGTTTGTGTTTTTTTGTTGTGTGGTTTTGTTGTTTGTATGTTTGTTTGTTTGTTTGTTGTTGTTTGTTTGTTTAGTTAGTTGTTTTTTGTTGTTGTTTTTTTTAGTGTTTTTTTTGGGGGGTGGGGGGGGAGATAAATTCCTGGTGGAGAGAATAAATAAACGTACAAGAGGCAGCTAATAAATTTGAGTGATTTCAGGACCTGGAATGGGTGGGTGTTTTTTGTGTTTTTTTTATTTGTTGTGTTGTTGGTTTTAGTATTTTAATTTTAGTATACATTTTCATCTTTTTTATTCAGTTAAAAAGTTGGAAGCTCCAATCTCTAAAGCATTTTTACATTCAAATGTAAAGATATTGAATATTTTTGTTGTTACCAGGAAAAACAGAAACTCAGTGAGGAGAAGCAGAAAGAGAAGAGAGCTAAGTCACTGATTCCACCAAAGGAACCCGTACTTACTAAAAAGACTGAGTCACAAACTTCAGGTTAGTGCTTATTTTGCTTTAAGTCTTGGTGTGTTGTTTTAGCTTTGTGGTTAGGTATTTGTATTTTACCAAAGGCACCTATACTTGCTAAAAAGACTGAGTCACAAATTTCAGGTATGTGATTTCATTGCTTTAAGTCTTGGTGTGTTGTTTCAGCTTTGTGGTTAGGTGTTCGTACTTGCTAAAAAGACTGAGTCACTAACTTCAGGTATGTGATTCTTTGCTTTAAGTCTTGGTGTGTTGTTTTAGCTTTATTCTCACTCCAGCTAGTGCTTCACGGCTGTTATATCGAAAGCCTTGGTATGTTGTATCCTTTCTATGGGATGGTGCATATAAAAGACCCCTTGCTGCTGATCGGAAAGAGTCGCTTATGTGATAGCAGCGGGTTTACCCGCTATCTATATACATGGTCCATAACAATATGACTG
>JAUTBW010004683.1:0-11909 GCA_032361425.1 Peltospira smaragdina
TACATTACATTACATTAAATTACATATATATATATAATTCAGCAAAAGTGACAAGATTTTATCGAGTACCACATGTTTTCGTCCATTCCTTTTTCAAATATATATAAAAGGAATGGACAGAAACATGTAGTACTCGATCAAATCTGTCACATTCAACATATATTTGATTCTTACGGCACGATAGCAACACTGACTGATTAATAAAATAATAGAGTTGTGTTTTTATATTTTCTGTACTTTCATTGGTTAATGTCTGAGGGCAATATCACTTTTGATGGACCGGTGACACCAATTCAAGAGCAATATCACAAATTATGGATGGTCATGTGACTGGTTCTTGACCAATATAAAGGAAAATAAATGTTTAATATGTAATAATACAGGAAATCAGCAACATGGGGTTGAAATTTATTATTCCAATCGAATAATGAATTTAAAAAAGAACTGTTCTGTTTGACATTATGTCCTATCTCTTTCAAGACACTAAATTACAAAACCTGTTGCAGTGACATGATATTTGCAACTGTTTCTATAACGCAAAATTTTATAATAAATGTGTCATGCTTAAATTTTTATACACGATAACATAATTATGAATCGACTTTTAATTATTTTATTAATTAATTACTAAAAGACGAGAATTAACCAAGTTGTAGGGAATTCAAGTTAATGCAATTTGAGTTAAGTGGGGTTGCTGTTGCTGTTATCATCATCATCATCAACATCATCATTATTATTATTATTATTATTATTATTATTATTATTACTTGGTGGAGTATGTGTTTGTGTGTGTGTGCGCGCGCGTATGTACACACTTTTATTGTAGGGGGTTGGGAGCGGTTTCAGTAATTAGTTGTTGGCCACCAGGTACTGAATTTTTTTTTCTCACTAGCCTTCCAGTTCATGTTCTAGCCCAAATACTAATTAAATAATATAACATTAAAAAAATAGAAAAAAGAAGGTATTATTATCAACAATCTGTATTTGACCAAAAATAAGCTCATGCCTGTAAATATGCCTATCTCTATATTCCGCAAATCTACAGAATTAGTCCATTATCTGTAAACCCATACTGATAGTTTGAACCTTTAATTAAAGTTCACTATATCATTGGTTGACACACAGGTTCCTAGTAATAAAATATTAAAACAGATCAATAAAATAATAGCACCCTTTCTGTATGGAAACCGTCGCGAAAACAGCATAACATATTCTTGTCCCGTTCATATCACTGAGTTGTTAGCATAAGCGAGGAATGAAATCGCTGTAATAATTTGCACATGTCTAATTTCATTAAAAAAAAATCTCATTCCTGCTTGTCAAAACACCAATTTGTTTATTGTCACAATGATGTTAACACTCATGCCTGTTACTTTGGAGCAGTGGTCTCAACACATGCACAATGTTATCAGTTTTGCTTTTTGAAAATGCTCATTACTGTGCACTGCTGGATTACACATTAATTACAAACTGATTATCGAACAAAAGTTTATTGACAAATACACTCTGCTGTAATCGTGTTAAATCTTAATGTGGGATCATACTAAGTTGCTAGTTCACTTTACTATTTATAGTATTGAGTGACTGTACAAGTTTATTCCCACTGAAATTATCGCACATCATAAACTTACTCACTTGCACCGTAACAGACACAATCTCATGCCCGTAATTAACAAGCTACCAGCTTTATTATAAAGCGAACTTGACTAAATTTTTATTCTATTGTTCAACATTCAGGCCTTTCCACAGGATTTTTTTAAGGCCTTTACATTTGGGGATTTTTTTTTTCAGCTTCAAGTTTAATATATGGACCACTAAAATTGAATTTATTTTAAAAAGTTTTTTTTAATCTGATATTAATTCATTGTTGCTTTAAATTCTGGAGTGTTTTTAATATATTAGGATAGCCTACTACTCAAAGCAAATTTGAATAAAGTTAATAATAATTACTCACTTTCATATAGACCATTCCACGAAAATGACCAATTAATGTTTGAATATTATTATCAATATTACTATTATTATTATTATTATTATAATTAATTAATTAATCCATAAACAAATGATCGTTATATCAGTGATGCATTTTTACTCAGCTATATGTTCAACAAGTAAAGGACACTTTCAGGGTTCATACGCTTCATCACCACTCAAATTCCATGATTTTCCATGACTTTTTGAAAGCATTTTCCATGACCGTATGAAGGAAATTTGTTTGTATTTACCGTATATCTCTATATATAAGCCAACATTTCAAATCTACAAATGTCTTCCTGTAGTAGGGGGTCGGCCTATACACGAAGCTGATAAAATACTTTATATAAAATAGCATAGAAACTTATGTTTTGTACTTTTCCAAGCAACTGCAGTAACATCTACAGTTCCTTAACAGTACAGATTTGTTCATTTGTCATATATTTAACAGTCATCATGTATATAAGCTGCAAACATTGACAGCAACTGATCAAGGAAGTTGTAATAATGTAAAACATTGTTCAACAGGTGTGTTTTTGTGTTAACTTCTAAAAGACTATAGTTTCTTTTGATCTGTAAGATAAAAGAACCCGATTTGTCCATTGCAAAACCAACATTTGATTAAAGCCCAGCGCACTTCACACATTAATTGGGTATATGGGAGGGACTGAATCTGTCAAAACAGATGATTGACAAAAATTGCCTGTTTTGGATTGGCTGATTAGTCATCAGCTGAGCTCATTTCTAATTATTCAATAAACAAAATAAACTAGGATATTTACATACGATGGGCAGCGCATGCACGTTCTATAAATAACTGGATTCAGTTACTGTTGGTTCTGTAGTAAACTTGTTAATTACAGCATTTTATGTATGAGTAACCTTTTCAGTTATTAATTGTTAATGTTTAGTCCTAAATAACTGAAAGCAAAGATAGGGTAATGGATTTATACAGAAACATTAATTACCAGTAATTATTTGTGAATTAGGCCTCAATACATTGCCAGTTGACAATACACAATTGGCTTCTTTTGCGTTTGGTACTAGGATCAACATCACACTGATTACACAAGGCAGTAGATTGCTTATTATGTAATTCTAAACTGCAAGTTGATTTAAACAAACAAACAAAAATATATTTTGTAGATTTTCAAATTCCATGACTTTCCATGACCAGTATCAAAATTCCACGACTTTCCAGGCTTGGAAAATGTCATTTACAAATTCCATGACTTTCCAGGTTTTCCATGACCCGTATGAACCCTGTACAGGCATGTGTTGACATAGTTAACATTAAACTTATGTAACCTACACATCTGGTGAGTAGTTGATGCAAATACCACACCCCAACACCCCAATATTTCAAACCCCTCTAGGTTCATTTTTCCACTGTGCTTGAATTTGGCTTAATAATTTTTTTGTAATAAGACATAGTCTACCTATTAGGTTAAAAAGTATGAGCACACATAATTATTAATTCATATCTATTATTATTATTATTATTATTATTATTATTATTATTATTATTATTATTATTATTATTAAACATAACTTATTTTCGATAGATTATAGTTAATTTTTCTTTGATTTGATTATTAATAAATTTACATGTTATTGGCAGGTGAAACAGAGTAATCTGAGTAAAATTTCTAATAAATGTTATCTAACAGTATCACGATAACATAGAAAAACAAGTAAAATGTAATATCCATCTTCAATATTCACCCACACACACCCACCCACAGGGGTTATGGAAGTGTATTTATTGATCAAAGCAGTTTTACAACATTTAGATATGTTATTGTGAAAAATTCAAATTAGTTCATCAAGCAGAATATCTAATGATGTTTTTATAATGACCTATTACCACACATCCATGCTGTTCTGCAAGACTAGCTATCAGTATGTACCTAGTCTGACGTCACACACTTGACTTGGGTGAAAGCTGGCAATGTGTGTTTTTCAGTGAGGTCTAAAATTGGTATTGATTATTATGAATATCTATCAAATGTCTTTTTAGTTCGTTAAAAAATTAGTAGGATTCATTTATGTTCAAAATGTAATAAGTACATACCCAAAGATAGCAAAAAGATGTTTTCATTACTTGGGCACTTTAAATATCGATACAAATATAATAAATAATAATAATAAATTATGCTTGTTTTCCAATGTGATAGCAAATTTTTTTTTACAATATTCATTCCACATACCAAATTAAATAATGCATTTAAAAATAGCTTGTATGTTGTTGTTTTTCTACCCACATCCTGTTACTAAATTAATGTCATAGCAAACATCTGAACACAACACTGCTAACCAAACGACTAATTAAAAAATGCATCATGCGAACAGAGAGCGAATCAAACCTCCACCGATATGACTTCCTCAACTATCTCCTCATCGTCAAACGATGACCATGAATGGCAAACACGATTCTACAGTAGAAAACACATGGACAGGTTTGTATATTTAAAAGTTTCATACGAAGTATGGATAAAGAATTTTTATTAATTTGTTTAAAGAAATACTGCAAATCCATGTGATTTTAAAAACAAAAACATTATTATGTATTTTCATTCTTAAGAAAGTGTAATCCTTTTACATAACAAATTAATTTAGTCTGAAATGATATTAGTTGTTTATGACTAAAATTGTTTGAACTTTTTAGTCAACCATTAACCAATTGACAAACTAGTTTCAAAACATGTAATTATGTTACTGTCACTAATTTCCATATAGTAAGCTGAATGGTTATATACCAATAAATGCAAACAACAATTGATAGAAAAAATTAAAGTTAAATTTTAACTATAACTATTTGCAAAAACATTGATAAATGAGGAGACAACAACAACACACATTATGCCATTAAGGTATTGGATTTATCATTTTATACAAGAAACTGGTACTGATGTTTTACATAATTATATACTTTCACACAGGTACAACATACATCAAAGTTTCTTTCAAACTAAGTACAGCTACATAAAAAATATAGCTCTCCACATGCATAATAATATACACATTCACCACATTTTATCAACAGTTTAGGGTTCAACTCTTCAAATGGTTTTCCAGGTCATTTAAGCACTATTTTAATTAATTTTCCATGACTTTTTCATTTTTTTTCAGGAGTACAAATATATTACATGTAAATTAACAACTTTTTAACAGCATCCCAATATAATTATAATATTTTTTTAACTGATTACCATTCTCAAAGACATAGCGAAGTTAAAGTCCACTGTTAGCAACAAAAACTGTTCAGTTTAATAAAATCACGGTAAAATTAACATGTAAAGAAAAATATGTAAGTACAGTCCCTGAAAAACGTTTATTATAGTTCAAATATATTTTAATTGCAAACTGTCAAATTTAATGTCTGTTGTCAAATGCCTTTATGTAATGAAACATGAGATATACAAATAGGTGTCAGGGAAACAACATGGTAACAGTGTACCAAAATAGAGAAATTTCACATGATCAATTGTTGGAAAGATCTAAGATGGCTACAAACCAAATGATTATTTTACTGATTAGGTTTAACTCCAAGGCAAAATTCAACTCCAAGGCAAACATGAGAACGCAACACGGCCAACCAAATGACCAATAAAGAAATGTGTCATGCGAACAGAGAGCAAATCAAACCTCCACCGATACGACTTCCTCAACTATCTCCTCATCGTCAGACGATGACCATGAATGACACGCATGATACTACTTGTGTAAAAGAAAGGACCAGTGGAAAACAAGTGAAATTTCTGATACAGTGGAACAGAAAAGAAAAATGAAAAGAAAGAAATGAAAGACATATTAATCAGAAAATTTTAATATAAAATGTTACAAATGTATTGCAATGTGTGCAGTCTAAGAGGCCTGTCACACACTACTAATGTACCTCGCCAGGACTAAACTGGAGCACACAATTCACAATGGCGAGAAAATCTGCAGAGCTATTTCAAGAAATTGGCCGTAACCATGTGCTACAGGTGCTCTGTTGATGCTCTACCGACATTAACAAAGCTATATCACGGTACTACCGTTGTTCACTACAGCAGCGTAAAGGCAGATATTTTTTTTAGCAAGTTCAAAAATATATAGCCATTGCTAATTTTTTTGCCAATGTTCTGACAATATACTACCATTCTTAGCGATGTGATACCGTTGTGCTGTCGTACTAGTAGTACCAATCCTCAAAAATCACCAAATCAGCTAGGTGTGACAGGCCTTTAAATGATCTATGTCAAAATATCTAAATTTTTAACTTTATTATATATAATTAACACAAGGGATGAATTATTTTATTACCTCTCAGCTGTTTTTTTTCTTTGTTTTTTTTCGATTTAAAACCTTAGTCACTTGTTCAATTTATATAGAATTTTCTGTTGTAAAAAAATGGACAATATTTGTTAAATGTTTTTAAAATTAATATATTACATTACAGTTATTATACTTAGTGAGTAAGTGAGTGAGTATGTGTGCTTGTGTGCACACATGCATTTAAGAGAAAAATTCAACTTACTTGATTTTCTAAATTGACAATCGAAAGAACAATAGACAATAATAGTGTAAATAAAAAATGTTTAAACAAACTAAATATTTTAAAAGCTCTCAGTTTATTTATTAATGTGTGAAGAAATACTCACAGAACTGACTTCCATTGCCAAACTTTGTTTAATGCTGGCATTCATCTCCAAACTCTGACGTAACTTCTGAAGCCAAAAACATGTATATGTATTCTAACAAACAACAAACTGAATTTAAGGGAAAAACAGTGGGTGGCACATAGTGTGAGTGTAAGGGTAAAAGTAAACTTGATCAAACTTTGTTTCCATTTTCCTAATGAACTACTATGCATATTACGCATGACTAAAATAAATATTAAAAATATAGTCATATGACAATTATAATGTACTTCTTACTAACAAAAAATCATAGTTAACTAATAAACTGAAACTTTTGTTATAAGCAAAACACTGCATTTAAAATGTAGTTTCAATAATTAAAAGAGGTTTACTATTTAAAAACAATTTAAAAATAGCCCCAAATTTCTGATGTTTCCTTTAACCATAAGCACACAGACTTGTTATGGTTCTAAACTCTGTTTATTTAATAACATACTCATCAAACTTTTATAAACAGCTATAGCAGCACTAGAAAGCAGGCAGGTAATATTTTATTTAACGTGTCATACAAAAACACCCCAATGCTCTCAAATTAACCATCTGAACGGGGCTTTACTTTCAGCTACAACAAAAGTCATGTGATTCTCTCTGTCTTTACTGGTGAAACCACTGCTTACTTTCACATCAGCTATTTTCAGATTGAGTCTGTTATCCTCCTCCTCTTTCCGGATGGCAGCTGCCTTTATTTTGAGATAGCTTGTTCTCTTTGAGGCACTGGATGGTCGACTGTTGGGGCTCTTAGAAAATGCTGAGGCATCAATCTCAATATCACTGTCCGAGTCATACTGCAGACCGTTACTTGTATTGACGGTGGTCTGAGATAATATTAATATTACACAAATATCAATGCCACTGAGTCATACTGCAGACCGTTACTTGTATTGACGATGGTCTGAGATAATATTACACAAATATCAATGCCACTGAGTCATACCGCAGACCGTTACTTGTATTGCTGGTGGTCTGAGATAATATTACACAAATATCAATGCCATTGAGTCATACTGCAGACAGTTACTTGTATTGACGGGTGGTCTGAGATAATATTGCACAAATATCAATACCACTAAGTCATACTGCAGACAGTTACTTGTATTGACGGGTGGTCTGAGATAATATTACACAAATATCAATACCACCGAGTCATACTGCAGACCGTTACTTGTATTGATGGTGGTCTAAGATAATATTACACAAATATAACTATAAAAGTAATTACAAACCAAGAATACTGAATATATGCAATAATTTGGATCATTTTCACTTTTTAGTAATATTTTTAGATTCAAGAGCTAAAGTATTAAATATTAACTCATCTTGTTTAAAAACAATTATTCCAGATGTGTCAGATATAGTTGGAATCTATATTTGTGGGAAAACAAAGAAAATGTATATCTGTAAGTTTACATGAATACAAAGTTTAGACTGAAATAAAAACAGGATCACATATGGTAAAACAAAAGAAAATTTGCATTCAATTTGATAAAATAATCAGTGATGTTCTACATTTATTATAAACTACCTGGATTTCTGAACTTTTATTAAGTTTTAACAAAAAGAATTTGTTGACATTTTCTGCTCTGTTACAGCTAGCCCAATCTGAAAGAACACAGCATTAACCACAGTAAACTAAAATAATGTACCTTTCTTTCATTTCTATTTGAACTGTTATTAACATCTTTGCTTTCATCTGCTTCAAAGTCATCTTCATAATTGCCAGTCAAATATTCTGAAATAATAAACATTATACTTCAAATTAAAAAGGACATCCATAATTTGTTTGTATTACTGCAGGTATATGAAGCACAGGAACAGAAAATATAATGGTAAAACTGGTATGCATTCACACACCAAAAAACACACACACCTTAAGATTATCTGTATTCTATAAGTAAACTGTTTGTTCTTGTTGTTTAAAAACACAAATTTTCTTTGATACTGGTATAATGTAAACTTGTATAATGTAAATTTGTATTTAGTAAAAGGTATTTATTTGATAATGTGAAAATTTTAACAAACCTCCAATCAGGCTGTGCTGTTTTTAAAATGGAAGTAGGGCACCTTCGGTAGCCTAACGGTGAGAGTGCCCACCTGGCATACCGTGGATATGAGACTGATCCCTGTCAGTGAACTACTGGTATTAATAAAAAATATGTCAAGTGCATCACTAAATAAAACAGATTAAAATATATAATTAATATGAAGCTGCCTACCAGGAGCTTTCACCTTCCTCTTGCCGCGGTCGGTGGTGAGTTCCACAGAGCCAACGTCCCAGGTTTTGCGTGGCGTTTTACTTGGAGCTGTCCGGGCACGCTTCTTCTCTTCAAGTCGCTGTCTCTCCTCCGCCTCAATCTCCAGCAGATCCTGAACATTCATGATGTAGCGGCGTTCTGAAACATTATTATTATAGGACAAAATTCTTTAAAAATGCCTCACCCAAACTCTAGCATGAATGCAAGGAATTTTAAGAGATTAATAGCCTAAAACATATACACATATTCAGCTCAAAAATGTGTATATGAATGGCAATTACATGCACATTGTTTTGCTTGTTTAAAAACTTGTAGGAATCCATTAATTATGTACATAGAATTAATTATCTATTTCTCTATATCTTAGCCAGTTTCAAAAACAATTTGCACAACATACTGCTACCATTAATATAATACAAAATTAGTTTTGAGCTATTTGTTAGTGAGCATATCTCCAACAGGCTGGCAAAGAATAAGCAGTACAGTGCCTGCCTAATGTGCAGTCAGTTTACCTGGACTTTCTCTCATCAATGTGTACCCAAAATTTATATTCTGTTAATACTGATTTATTTAGGCATCTATTTCAGGTGACATTATTATTATGTCCTATTAAATATTGTTTTTGTATTGACTGTTTTTGTGTATTACAGGTGATAATTGCTTATGTTTTTATTTTCTTGCAACCTTTAATAACTTTATTTTTAAAATACGTTTTATAATTGATAAAATTGGTGAATGTATAAATAAAATAAAACAATTATACAAATAAATATATAAAATCCATAATAAATAAATAAATAAATAAATAAATAAATAAATAAATAGACAAGGCAAGAGACATATACCTCCTGCTGTGCGAGTCTGGCGGGTACTGGATGGTACGACGGCGGTTGCCTTGGCAGCAGCAGCTGATTCACGGTCTGCGTTGGCCCCGTTCACGTACAGTGCAAACCCATTCTCCTTGCGCTCCAGCAGAATCTGCTTCTTGTCCTTACGCTTCAACTTCTTTATCAGTCTGCAGGAGCAATTTGAAATAATGCTAATAGACAGATACATTAATGAATTTATTAATCATATGGTTCAAAATATCTTGGTACATTCTACTAGAATGCCAAGTGGGATGTAACACCTCGGCTTTGAAGTCATGCTCTGATGTCATGTGACCAAGCACCGATTATCTGTATAATTTTGCATTATTTTAGTGTTTATTTTAACTTTTAAATTGACAATAAGTAATAAATAGAATATTAAACTCACTTCCATTTCACATCATGTTTATATTGCTCACAAAATAATTTTCATTGTCACTCACTAAAGCTTAATTTTTCAACAAAATATAATATGTTCAGTGTTCTGTACCTGTTTCTCTCTTGAAGGAGTAACAAATGTTCTCCATACTGAGGCAAAATCTCTTCTTTTACTGCCGGAGCCTGTTTGAAATAAAACAAATAAAATACATTTAAACTGTGCACTCGAACATCTAAATAATTTACAGGTGCCATAATTAATAGAACTGGCCAGAAAAATGACATTTACAAATTCCATGACTTTTTATGTTTTCCACGACTCCTACACACCCTGCAAGCTATTCAATTTGTGAACATCAAGAATATAATGTAATATATGTACTTAGAAGATTATGATTAACAAAATTGTGGTGGTGGAATTTAATTCTGACCTGCAATTAGTTTTTAAGTGTTTAAGAATTAAAATAAGTTTTATCTCAGAAGTTCGTGCAGCAACTGGGACATGATGCTGACCATGTTCAGAGTGTCATGACGAGAAAGGGAGAGAGAGAAAGATGTTTTATTTAACAACGCACTAAACACATTTTATTTACAGCTTTCGTTAAGAACCATTTTGATAGTGAAAACCTGCTGCTGCAATACAGACTATTCCTTCTGAAAAACAGCAAGGGATCTTTTATATGCACCATCCCACAGACAGGATAACACATACGACAACTTTTGCTATACCAGTTGTGGAGCACTGGCTGGAATGAGACATAGCCCAAAGGAGTTATTATGACAAGAGAAATATAACACCTCACTTGAAATACTCTGCATAGTACTTGATTACTATTGGGTTGGTATATTCTAGTCCTTTCCAGTATTAAGCAGGATATGACAATGAATATTTATTATATGTGCACATTCACTGTATCTAGTATTCGGGTACTTGCATTAATAGGAAGTTGTATATCTTGATCTTTTCTTCCCCATTTCTTTCTTGATTTACCTGTAAAAATAAATTAAGAAGAATTATATGAATTACATTATACATGTGGTGTTCACTTTAAAAATACTGTTTTGAAATAACAAGATGTCAGTTACCATTTATTGCAATAACCAACATTTGTTAGTGACACTGTCTTGCTACAGTATCTTTGTAAATAGTCATATATACGTTAATTATATTTGTTAGATTTCAGAAATATTTTATAGAAAAAAATTATAACTTGTAAGTATCGTATATTGCCATGTATTAGAGGATTTCGTGTATAAGCCGACCCTTTAGTTTGCCTCTTTAAATCTGGTAGAAAAAGGCTGATACCATCTATCAGCTGACCCAACTTTGTCATCATTAAAGACAGAAAATTTATCTTTCAACTGGACTATATTAGTATTTCATGGGTATTTAAACTGGTCAAAGTATGCATAAAGATGAAAAAAACACTAAGAAAATCATCCTACAAAATGTATGATGATGTGTTGTTATTTACCTAGGCCTTACGAACCAATAATACAGAGATACTCTCATACAAGTTTCATATTTTTTAGAACAGTGCAAAGGTAATTTTGCACCAATGACAAAACTGTATGGATGAAACTTCAGTGTAATTATTATTAGATCATCTGTTTGTATTTTATTTTTTACAATTTATTAACTCACGAATAAATAATACAAAGAAAATATTTCTAGTCTTGGTCAGTTAAATCTTCAGTTATGAAAAAAAAAAAAATAATAATAATAATAATAATAATTTAAAAAAAAAAAA
>JAUTBW010004794.1:0-11908 GCA_032361425.1 Peltospira smaragdina
TTAGCAACAGATAAACATGTCACTGAATCCAATTTATCATTTATTTATTTTCAACTACATTAAAAAAGGTATTATTAGTTTAGCTTTCTTTATTTAGTCACATCTGACTGAAATTCTTTATCATTTATGTTTGTTTTCCAAACTATATGAGATGACCCTTTTTGAATCTGTACTACATGCACAGATCTTAAATCTGGTTTGTTCGTGTTTTCTGAAAAACTAACACCATTCTCCCAGTCACGGAAGTCAGTGTAATCCATAGGAACAGCATTCCCAGAATCATTTACAATGTTTATGAAATCATCAAAATCATAAGTTTTTTATGGATCTACACTTTCTTTCAACCAGTGCATAGAATGAATCGGCAGACATGAAAGTGTGGCCTTTCTCCAGATATTTGACAGTATAGTTTCTGGTCCCCCAAGTGTGTTTTCTTCACTTGCCAAGCCAGTAAACAATGTCCAGTTTTTATTTTGACCACTGCAATTGTCAGTCCAGATTACAAAGTGATCACAATCATGGTAAGTAACATCATGAATTATCTATGAGAAAGCACTCATGACATCATTGTCATTGTGACCTGGTATCGCTTTGTGCCACAATATGCCAATGGGTTTCTGAGCTTTTCTACCAAGAGGAGCAAAGGTTTCGTGAAATAGAATGAGACGCCTGGTAAAGACGCTGTCATTTTGTTATTTGCATGTTTCTGTCAGTCAGTGTATTACCTCCAAAACTAACACTCGAATTAAGTCAACAACTGCTCAACATATAAGACATACGTCCAGTTATGATAGACATGGTTTTTTGAATTTTTTTAAAACTGTCACATATGCCCTTTTGTCAGAGCACAGCATTATATATACTGCTATATTAAAAAGGATGAAAGCTGTTGTCATAATTATTATTTATTTTATTCAAAAACATACTCAACACATTTTCATTAATGGTTATACCGGTAACTTTAAAAACAAAATTATAACAAAAACAAACACATTTTTTTAAAAGTATTAAATTAGCCTCAGTTCCATCATTTTTACTGTTTTCAACCAATCAACACAACTATCACTGATAATCTTTGAATAAACTGCAAACTTATCTACAGCAATCTGTACATACTCTGTTTTAAAATTGGCCATCATCTGCTGACCCTTCCATAATCCTATACAAATGTTTACTACTGTGAAATTCAAACTTTACAAAAATCTGCTCACCTGTGAGTCATAGGCTTCTGTTTCTTGTTCTTCACTGGAATGTGGTTGCAACTAAAGAATCAAACCAAACGTAACCGTTATTTATTATCAAAGTAAAATTTCTCTAGTGACTCAAATACATAGTTTCTGTAGGTGAAATGTATTTGAAAAGATTACATTGGTATTTCAAGAAAGTTAATGTGCTGTTTTCTTAATACTGAGTGGAAGGGTTTCATTAATACTGAGTGGAAGGCTATTAGTTAAATATACATTGTAAGATAAAATAACATACTTACTTTAAAGGTTGGAATAAGACCTTTATCCCAGGAAACAGACACTTTTAAAGCTTTCTTCACTTTCCATATCTATAAAGAATAAGTTAACATGAAAGTATCAGAGGTCTAAAGTGGGAAGTGGAAAATATACAATTTCTTACATAACACACTATTACTGTAAAAAGACAGATTGTTTAGTTTTTTGTGTGTGTTTTTAATATTATTAAACGCAGATTAACAACATCAGCAGAAAATAAACAACAACATATTGTTGATTTATTCTATTTGTATATTAACAAAGACAACTACTTAAAACCAAATATGTTACAGTAATCAACTTTTAAAATGTCTTCAGTACAACAGATGTTAAACTGAGATAATACTACATAATAAAAGTGTTCACTTTACAAAATGGTTTCAATACAACAGATGCTAATTACTAGTGAATTAAGAAACCCATACTGACATAAATCTCTACATCATCAACTAAGAGGATAAATTGAGTAACACAAAAATTCAAGTGTTCATCTTACAAACTGTCTTCAATACACCACGGATGGTCTCTTAGTGCTAAAATTATGTAAATTTATTTTAAGTGATGACGTTACATGTCAGATTATGTTATGATGTCATTACTTAAAGAGAAATTTACATAATCGTAGGGCTGAGAGATTAAAAAATCAGTCATCTGATGTTAAACTGAGATAACACTAGAGAATTAGGAAACTTATGTTGATGCTCACTTCTATAATGGCTCCAATTCCTGCAGGTATCAGCACAAGAAGACTTGTCTTCTCATCCATCAGGTAGAAAAATATGATGATTGTTGAAACACATCGCCAGATTACTAGACAGAATAATTACCAGAAGGATAATGGTACATGATAATAGTAAGATATATTTGAGCATATACATGTACATAACATAAAACCAAAACATTAGAAATAATTCAGACCAGAATAATAATAATAATAATAATAATAATAATAATAATAATAATAATAATAATAATAATAATTTTTATTTAACAATACATTCTTATCAATGGTCATATCGACATCAGAAATTATTTAAATTCGAAACACTGCTAGTGGCTCACTGATAGGCATCGATTTGACGGACAGCATGCCAGGTGGGCACTTTCACTCCTATGTCACTGATGCACCCTCACACCAGAAGTGCAATATATTTATTTATGAAAAATTAAAATTAATGGAATCTTAACATTATCATTAGCAACAGATAAACATGTCACTGAATCCAATTTATCATTTATTTATTTTCAACTACATTAAAAAAGGTATTATTAATTTAGCTTTCTTTATTTAGTCACATCTCTATATTATCACATACTGTACCTGCTCTTGTTGACAGGCCCACCATTGTTTTCCGTTTTTTCCAATAAGTGATTTCATTCTTGAATGCCAGAAAATCAAACAACAGCTGTAAAAGAAAAGTGGGACTAGTCATGATGATTGTGAACTGGTGAACAGGAATATGCTGCTGTGGTAGGATTCATTTCACACATCTAAGTCTTGATAAACAAATTAACTGATTTTTATTCTAGATACACTTGCTATCATGCACTGAGAATAAACTCCTTTCTCATTTCAATACATTTAAAAAGTAAGCATAGATTTACACTTCACAATTAATAGTGATCAGTTCCAGGGTACAAATATAGGAATTGATTCTTTGTGTATTCAAGGATTTTTTTTTTTTTTAATTAATGTAACATTGCTACTGGATTAATTTTTCAAGAATGGGGGCTTAAAGATGAAGAAAAAGATCATCCATAAATAAGCATGAAAATATAAGTAATTACCATGTCAGAATCACACTAAAGCAGTTGTCTTAATTTTGAAAAAATATATTCTTTTGGTAAACATGCAAAAAAGGTAACCATATTTAATAAATAATGGCTAAAGCAACACAATTCATCAACTTACATGGAATGCGGCAACAGCAAATGTCAAAAGAAGAAAGTAGAAGTTTGTGTCGGCAAATATTCCCTTTATTTCATCTGTGTCCTTCTCGGTAAAACCTTAAACAAAACACTTGTTTGTTTCAACAATGAATAAGACTTATGAATTCAGCATATGGTCGTCGACATGTTTGTGATAAAAATAAAATAAATGATTAAGTATATTGATAGTAAAATTACTTTAGAATTAGAATAAACGAAATTTTAAAGATGTTTTCATCTGTTTCTATACCAGTTGCTATGGTTACTCAAGAAATATATCACAAATGTAGCAAAACTGAGGTTAGTTAATCAACATCTAGCAACCGTTCAGCAGCCTCTGAAACTTTCACGTGAAAGCTGAGTGAAATAATGAACAAAATATTCAACACTTTATTATAGAGAATGTACTCACCAAGATTCTGTAACATCTGGAATGACTGCAAGAAGTTGGTCCACATTCGCAATTTTCCAACTGAGATTGGAGAATATGTAATTGTCAATGGTAACTGTTCAGAACTTATGTTGATTGGCTGAAAACAGAAAGAGTGATGGAACTGAAGGTAATTTAATACTTTAAATGTTTGTTTTAACATTATATTTATTACTAAAATTATTAAAGTTATGTTGACATTTTCACAACATTTATGAAACACACACAAACTACAAAAACAACAACATACCAATAAGTCTCTCATTCGGAAAGCCATTTCATCAATGAATATCATGGGGAGGTAACTCCCATCTGGTGCGACTCTGCAAAGTAATAAATGATCAATGGATCATCAATAGATGTACTTCATTTCTGAGCTCCAGAATATTTATATTTAACAACTGCTAATACAGTTCTATAAATGTTGTTTTTAACTAAGGCTATTAAACTTAGGCAATTCCTATACAATGGAGGCGGGGGAGAAATATGTCCCACTTGTACAGTATTAATTATCTGATGTGGTAAGTCTAGAATTGAAGCCACAAGTGAGTCCATGCCAATATAAACAATGACAAAATGTGCTGAATGCACCATTAAATAAAAACTAATTTAATATTACTAGTTTTATTTTAAACATTGCGTGTTTATGTATGTGTTGTGCGTGTGTAGTGTGTGTGCATGTGTGAATCTGAAACATATCCCTATTATTGACAGAAGAAACACATCCACTTTCACATTCCACTTATGACCACCAAATGGTGTATCATGTTTAAAATAAACCAAAACAAATAATACAATGTCTCTAAAATAAATGGGGGAAATTTAACAGTTCCATATTTGTATATGGCAGTGCAAACATTATGTAGAACCAGTGACAAATCTTCATGGAATAAAAAAATGTGTAATTATTATTATTTGTATTTTACAAAAAGAAGTTGAGGATGAATAAATGGGTCATTCCGTGTCAAATCACCCAATATTTTTTAATTTGTAACCCGACTGATTATGATTTTGATAAAAATTGGTATACATGTTTGTTTTGATCTCAGTAACTAGTGGGCCAATCTTCATAATGTTGATGTTTCTGGAAAGGGAATTTGATAAGGAATCCAAATCTGCCATTAGTTTTAATGTAGGACAATGTCAAGGGTCCTTGACCTTTTGACCTTTTATTTGACATCAGATCTGACCTTGTGGATCATGTGACCTTGAAATTATTTTGAGTCAGAATTATAGCCTATTATGTTAGTAACAGCATATAAAAAATCTTTCACCTTATGACCATAGCAGTTCATTGCTGAAACACATAAGAAAATACTGTCACCCATCACTTGAGGACCCCTACAGAAATCTTGTATTTGTGTGTGTTTGTGGTATAACAACATCCTTTGAGACAGTTACTTTCAAGTTTGTTTAGCCATTTTCACTTTAGCCTGTCTGACTGCATAAACTTTTTTATAACAAAATATTTAATTTTGTTCATAATATATGTTTGAATTCTAATTAGGTTTTCCGATTTTGTTTTTCAGGAAAAGAATTTGGCCGGCTGCACAACCTCCAGGGTCATATGCATATGCACACTGATTCAAAACCATACGCTTGTTTCTGTGGTAGCTAATTCACACTAAAAGGTATGTCATTATATTACAGAGGAATTTAAATATTGATTGAACTTCAAAATATCCGTTAAAAACGACAATTAAAAGTTACCCTCCTGTATCTTGTTTTAATTATTTTATTTATTATTATTTTTAAAAATTTGAAATCTGTCTAAATATCTATAATAGATATTATTGGCATGAGAATTATTAAATGATATTTGTGTGGTTATTTCCTCAGTCTAGTGGACTAGTATCCTAGAAGAGTTATTAGACCCCAGGAAAAAATATTATCTTGCCATACATTAAATATGGGTCAGATGTACAAAAAATATAACTTGCTTAACATCTTTAAAATTCTACTCGGCCACAGTAATTTCAATTCGCCTTGGTTGAGAGAGGGTGAGCATTAGTTTACCTGTGTAACCAGTTTTGATGTTAATTTGCAGGTAACTTGAACCGACACAAGAAGGTGAAACACGGACTGGACGAGAGCACTGAGAGCATGGAGGAAGAGGCCGTCAACTTCCTGAGCTCGATGGAGCGCGCTCGCGAGGACCGAGAAGAGGATTACCTCGACATGGAGGATAGGTGTGACGGGGACCCTAATGGGAGCCCACGTGATGGGGACCCTAACGGGAGTCCGCTCGACGACTCCATGCATGAGGACTCACGTTTCGAACGCAAACAGCGCAAGTCAAAACCTCGCAAGGTTCTCCAGCAGAATGAGTCAGGAGAACCGATTGGCACCGAAGATAACAATAATCCTGCTGAAAATTCAGACCTGAAGGAGAATCTACAGCAGAATTCCGAGTCAGATAATCACGTGGAAGAAGAAGAAACGGAAAGGATGGAGAGGAATGTTAAGCGAACCTGGGAGGTGGCATGTTCGTCGGATAACGATGAGGAGTATTCAGGCTTGCATGTCAAGTTCCGACAGAGCGCCCGTCAGGTGGCCAAGTCCATCAGTTTCAAGGAAGATGTCGATAGCTGTCCGTCCGATATGGAAGACCCAGTTAATGAAGATGGCAATGATAATGATTGGGTCCCCACGACTCCAAGAAAAGGCCGCAAGTCGAGTAAAGGAGCCAAACTTGACTCAATTATAGCAGAGAAATTTTTGAAAGAATAATTTTTAAACATTTCATGGGTGTTTGTTAACTGTTTGATATATCTTTCATCTATAGTGAAAATTAAAATTAAGGATTACTGATTTTAATATTGTTAAAAAATATATATAAAAATATAAAAAAGAATTTTATATACGGTACTGGAAGTTATAAATTGTTGGTATCTTTAAAATAGAGCAAATAGTTAATAAATGCAAATTAGGGATGTCAGCATTTAAAATAATATATATGTTTAGTAGTGTTGAGAAAATATTAGTATTTTGCATTGTCATGCTGAATTTGCTAATAATTATGTTCCAATTTTATTTTATTTTACTTTACTGTAATTTGTAGGAAAATTATTTGATTTTGTCATGTTTAAAAAAAAAAGAGAATTAAATCAAAGAATTTTAATTTAATTTGTAAATTTAAATGACTTTACATCTTTAACTGTATTCAACAAATCAAATTCATGTTTTTAAAGTAAATATTTAATGGACTTTTATATGATTTATTGAGACAAATGCGGTTGATATTTGTGACGTAATTAATAATGGAGAGTGTCTGTGAGAGTAGAAAAGTTATAATGATTGCCTTTCATCCAAAACAGCAAGTAGAGCAGCACATATTTTGTTTATTATCACATGGCAAATTACTGCACATATTCCAGATATTGATGTACGATTCTGAATCATTTAATACTAATTAATAATTATGTTTAAATAGCACTACAGTTCTGCTAATTGAAATTTTGAAAACAAAATGTTCCTTACAAACATTTTACAGTTGCTTTATTTAATAAACACATTTTTCTAAAATCAAGAATAATTCTGTAAAAACTATTATAAGAGATTTGTGACATTATCTGAACATTAGTTTGATTCTTTTTAACACCAGTTATAAGTCAAGTTACATTCCTTTAGGAGAACGGTATATGAAATTGTACAAGTTTTATTTATTTGTTACATTGGTGTCTGTGGAGAATTATTTCTGTTAATTTCAGATTTGTCAAACTGTGAAAAATTCTTGGAGAAATTGACTGGAAACTACAGTCTTGGATGCAAAATGTGCTTAATAAATATTTGAGATGTACCAGTATATTTTGGAAAGAAGTATAGTTTGATATAATTTATGTAATGTGTATTGTATTGAATGTGTAAATTTGTATGAACTATAATCGGGTAATATATGTTTTTAATATATCCGTTTAATATAGATGTACATGTTGCTTGTTGTATAATTTAAAATGCAGCTTGTAAAAAAAACTGTACCCTGGGCACTTCGTGTTGTGTTTAATGGTGTTACAATGGTTATTTTAAGATGCACAACATTCAGCAGTTGTTTTTGGTTTTTATTATACCACAAATTTTGATGGGGATTCATAGAGCTTATACTTATAAGCATATATCTAATTTTTTTATTATTATTATTTAATTTTTTAAAATCTTTTTAATAAAATATATTAATTTGTGGATAATTTTGTGACAGTAAAATAAATGTATAATATGATTGCTTATAAATAAAACCATTTTATGTTATCCCAATAAGTCATGTTTATTCAGAAACAGATGAGGGCCCTGTTTCAAAGACTTTTGATATGAAACAAATAATGTAAGCAAAAGGCTGGTGCAGTCTTAATCATGTCAAACAGCACTACCGGTACTATTAATGCCCAGTTCTCATCCTTTACCATATACACATAAATTATAGATATTCCCACCCATACTGTGTATTCTGTGTTTCATAGCAGCCTTATTATTTTACTCTTGATAATCATGACAATTAAAACAGTCAATATTGATCAAATCATGACAGTTCTAAATTGTACTTAATATAAATTTGATATTTAAAACAATTTTATGCTATCCCAGTTTGTCTTACTACGATTAGGGTCCTGTAAACTGCAGTTTAAAATGTAAAATAGTCCTGCTTACTTATTTAAATGTATAGTGAATTGCTAACAGGAAAATATAGCAGAAATGTTTCTTCAACTTAGTCCATTAGTTTGGCAGTTTACAGATAGAATTAAAACATTTATGCTTGTTAGGAAAAAAAATATTCAAGTTCAGTATACAGCATGATAAACATTAGAGCTGTTTGACTTGATACATCTTTAATTAACAATTTTTAATTGTGCAATTAAATTGGAAAAAAATTTGAGGTTTAATGGGACTACATGTATATCAGTGACTATCATTATATTGTCAGTAATCAGTAACATAGGACTGTATCCTTTGTTTATCTTTGTAGTGTTTCTTTGTAGTGTTGCTCAAAGTATTCAGTTTCTCTTACTGTGTAATAAGGCATTTTCTATTATTTGATTTCAGGTTGATTTTTTAAATATAATTTAAATTATGATTATTAATTTTGTATAATTATCTCGCCGATTATGACTGTGATATCGATGTACTTGTAAATAAATCCTTTCTTATTTTCACTCTGCTGGGTTTGTTGTATGTGTGCAGTGGTGGATCCAGGTGGACCTTGCCCCCTACCCCCTCCTAAATGTTGCTGTTGAAATAACATTTTGAAATTATTTTTGTTTGATGTTGTTGGCCTTTAACATCATAATTATTATTAACTCTGTGGATTTTCTAGATTAGCCTCTAGTAGGTTTAGATATTTATTCGTGTTAGATTAGATCTGGATAGATGGCAAAAAAAAATAAAAAAAAAATGTTAATTTGAAGTTGGTCAACAAAAATGATGAGTTCAGGTCGTGAACTGGTTATGACATGTTATAAGCATGTTCAAAAATCGCTGCCGTAGCGAACTACGACGGTAGTACTCCGGTATAGTTTCGGATCGGCGGCTCTCCGGTGGCCTCAATGTGTATCATAGCCTACTGGTACAAATGTGATGCCATATTCCTGCTGATGTACTAACGATGTACTACCGTACTAACACCGTAATACTACGGTACTGCTAGCACATCGACTCTTACATCGTCAGGACAACGGTAGAACATCGGTATCAAAATGGGAAAGCCGGTACTACATCGGCATTGTTACGGTCAATTTTTCGACGGAGCTCTGTCGATTTTCTCGCCGTTGTTAATCGTGTGCTCCGGTTTAGTCCCGGCGAGGTACATCGATGGTGTGTGACAGGCCCCTTAATGGCTGTTAAAAGATTTTTATGAGTCTCAGTTGATTCAACTTTATATTTTTGCATATATCTAGCACGCTCAGAACCGTCTGTCCAGAACAGTTGTTAAACATACTGTGAAAGAGTAACCAGCCTCGATGGCATAGTGGTCTAAGCTGTCAGTCTGAAAAGTAAGGCTGGTAGGTGCTGGAATCATAGCCTATTCCGGTACCGGCTCCCAATCCAGATCGAGTCTCTGACTCAATGGGTAGGTTTAAGGCCACTACACCCTCCTCTTTCTAACTAACCTATAACTCAGTTACTACTAATTACTAACCTCCTATTCTGGATTGTCAAGAGTACTGAATTATTTAATCATCAAGCAAAATATTACCTAAATATAATTATATCTCCCGATACCCTTGCTTTATCCGTAAAATTACCTTGTATATAACGATCTACATAGCATCATATTGATTTTCATTATTAACAATGTAGCAGGTAGGCCTTCCTGTCCTCTGCATGTGCCTCTCAACAAGTTTGTGGGCCTAAATCGCAAAACAAAAGTCGGTAGCAAAACTAAGTCTTATTTGAGGGGTTGGGGGCAAAGTGGTGTAAGCCTATAAGGTTTTGCATGCACATTCAGAAATAACCGTTATAGCGCATGCCTGTCATGTGCGCGCTGTCTTACGTCACAAGTCCATGGTTCTTTAATTTATTCCTTATTTGCCGTCACTAATATGTGGTAATTGTGTGCATGCTCTTGCATACTATACTCATGCATTCAGGGCCGCACCCTAACTAAAACCCTAGAGAGGGCAGTACTTTTTTATGTAAATATTTTGGCAATTAGTTTGAGGAATAATGTGAAGCATTCAATAAGATTAGATGACATACAAAATACTTGGAATGAAACACTATACGAATTAAAGCAAGAGATGTGTATGCTATTTTTCTGCAGTAAATTAAAAATAAATAAATAAATAAATAAATAAATAAATAAATAAATAAATAAATAAATAAATAACAATACGTCGCCTGATAACCACACTGTTCTATCTCCACTTTTTGTGAAAAATGAGTTGAAATGTCCATGCTATTTTAATGACTTTGTTTTTCTGTCTTGGCACAAATTCAGATCACAATCATGCTTATAATGAGATATATCGGTATTCAGCTTTGTTGTATCTCCATATCAAATACACTACGTCAACTACGTTACGTCAACTGTTTCTGAAAATTTATTATTTTGGAGATAGAACTGTGTGGTTCTCAGGTGACGAAACGATACTGCATCACATTAATGCTACAATGTTCTAATTTGTATGTTAAAAATGCTTTATCGTTAGCATATATTCCATAATTAAACATTAGCTATATTTAAATTAAAATGTGGGTTTATTATTGTTTGACATTAGTGTTAGTATAGATTACTGTTAGCTTACTATATTTTTAATTATTCATTCTGTATTTTTCATTCCAAAATCGAACCTTGGTCAAATATCCAAGACTGATTGTGTTAGTAATATGACAACATTTAAAGTTACACTGTTGATTTTACCTTATTTTAACACATACAAGCACCTGAATTACATTGTCGAATTTACTATGTTTTAACACTGGTTATTAATACAGTTTACAAGCACTACAGCACTTGAATTACATTGTCGATTTTACCATATTTTAAAACTGGTTACTAATACAGCATACAAGCACTACAGTACATGGATTACACTTATTCGCCTTCGCTATCAAGGGATATCGTCAAATGCTAAATTCAAATTTCGCCATTTTCTTTAAGCGAGGCGGGTCTCCTCGTGAAAGAACATGTTATAACATTCAGCTTTGTATGTGACCTAGATAGCGTTAATAGCGTAATGAGTCTGCTGTGAAATGTACCAGTTAGATATAACATGATTGTGTCGTCTTTTCTAAATGTTTAAATAATAAATATATTCTCGACATAGTAACTTTAAATAAAACTGATTGGTCTAGTCACACTGGTCTATCATTTAGTGACAACTATGAGTGGGCAACAAAACGACTTTACCTGGAATGAAATTAATATATTTCTCCCTAATTTTATTTAGTGTAATACTTATCACTCACTTTCATAAATAAATGCATATCTCACAGAATACTTACCTGTTTAATTAGCAAAATATTAGTTTAAAATTTGACTTATTAAATAATAATAATAATAATAATAATAATAATAATAATAATAATAATAATAATAATAATAATAATAATAATA
>JAUTBW010004905.1:0-11908 GCA_032361425.1 Peltospira smaragdina
TTATTATTATTATTACTATTACTATTATTATTATTATTATTATTATTATTATTATTATTATTATTATTATTATTATTGGGCGCATTGATATGCCTGCCTGTCAGCCAAATCTGTTATATTTTTTAAAATTACAATGTTTCTGATGCCAGTATAACCGTTAATAAAATGTGCTGAGTGCGTTGTTAAAGAAATAAAAAAGTATATGTCTGGTTTTTATTTCTGCAGGAGTCGGCTGATTTTTGCGGCTGCGACGACGCTGGTTGCGTTTATCGTCTTCACAGTGCTCATATTCTGTCTGTTTCAAGATGTTGAACACATCGAGAATCATGCAAGGTCACGGTGGGGCAAATACCAACATGCTGCAGTGGCTGCCGATGTCCCACAGTGCTCAGACATAGGAAAGTGAGTGACAGTAGATTAGGAGGGGTGTGGTGGAGGCGGTGGGTGGGAGTTTAATCCCCAGTACTTGTGAATTAAGAACATTATAAGAATTAATAAAACTAATATTGATCAAAGAGAGAGAGGGATAGATGGGGAAGAGAGAAAGATGAGAGAGGGGAAAGAGAGAAAGAAAAAAGACAGGAGGTGGTATGGTATTTAATAAGATAGCGATAGCAGCATAATGAGTTTGCAGTGGAGCGTGCCAATTAGACATAGCATGACTAGATCGTCTTTTCTAAATGTTAAATAATAACTTTAATAAACCACCTTTGCAAATTTGTTTCAGGTTTATTTTGAAGAAAAACGGCAACGCAGTGGACTCGGCCATTGCAACACTTCTGTGTATGGGAGTGGCAGATGCCCACCACATGGGGATTGGGGGAGGCTTCTTCATGACAGTCTACAACAGGTATGGTCCTCTCTACCTGTAGAGTTCAGTTTCTTATTAACCTTCTGACTACTGCAGGCGAGATATCTCGCCCAACGTCATGAAAACCGAGTCGGAAATTGCTGATCATAGTGTGTCCCTTTAATACAATTTTCCCACCACTTTGCACCTGAAAACATCTAGTGCGCATGCCCCAGCAACAGGAAATAGGCCAATGTGTTTATGGCTATGGTTTGTTTTCGTTTATTTTTTTAAAATATTAAGAAATTTTTATTTAAAAACACAATTTTTTCCAGGTGTTTTCGTTTGACAGTAATGGCGGAACGTCATGATCAGTATGAGTAATTGATAGCTGATTGAATCAGCTAATTTGATGGTAAATTCAATGTTTTATGCACATTGAAAGTTGTGAAATGGCAGTTGTGAAATTGGAGTGAACAAAGTACATGGATTATTAATATTGGATGATTTGTCGGACAGCTAGCTTCTAACGTACGTAAGTAAAGCCGACTTCGTTAATTCGTACCAATTCACATACGAACATTATTTTATATTTTTACCTTTTTTTTTTATTCAGTAAATAAGCGAAAAACATTTATGCACCTACTAACACCCTGTTTTACAAAAAATAATTCAGTAGTCAGAAGGTTAAACAAATTGAAATACGCATTTAATAAATTAAAAACAATGAGATGAAGAATTCGCTTCAAACAATATTTCTCTAGTTTATCAATACACAAAAATCAACTACGGCCGAGAGTAACAAGTGAAGATTTTCAAATTGCTTGGAAATTACCCGACATAATACTCGTGCAACTTAAAAATGGGTACCAATATCTTAACTGGATAACCTAAAATAAGAACAGGTCAACTTAATTCTGATTCGTGCAAACATTGTGGGGGTTCAAATAATCATTCGCTCACTCTCAGGCTTGGTTTTAAAATTATGACAACTCACTGTCGGATCCTGCTTGTGGGGTAGATTTAGGGGTGAGCGTCGTAGCGGGTCGCTCCTTTGCTCGCTCTATTTTCAGTGGGTTGTCCATGAACTCTGTGCCATCCAGAGCCAGAATCTTGTCCAGGTCACTCGGGTCACTCAAGTCCACATATGCAAATCTATTAAAAAGAGGAAACTATGTTAATCATAATTGTTACAGATTTCCGAACAAATGAAATTATCAAGATGGGTATATTTTACCTAAATATTTGTTAAAAACTATATTAGATAACCTATTAGAATACTTTGCAATAGCCGACGGATAAGCTGTTGTCACACAAAATTCAGTTTTATCAATATGTGCTCTTTGGTATAAAATTATATACAAGAGAGAAATGCATTACTATCACTCAGATATCTAGTGTGCTTCAGTTTTAATCACATGTACGATGGGTGCAGATGGGGAAATCATAAATTGACTTGAAACTAGATCTCAAAATATTAAAAAAGCTATAAAATATTGCATCGTTCTGTCTACAACATAGTACCCTTTGTTTCTAGTGCTGTGTGAACTGTAGACAAAACGTAGTTCATAACAGTCAACATCTTTCTTCCAGATGTATTTATCCATGCACAAGGATTACAGATCAACCTGGTTTACTTACTGCTTATTGGCAATCTTCCTAACTTCAGAAATGCCTATATCACGCTTTTTGAAAAACTTCAAGACAATCTTGTCTTCGATAGTCTTGGGCAAACCACCAATAAATATAGTTACTGAAAAAACAATGGAATCTATGTTAAAAAAAACAACTAAAACATCCCAAATGCTGCAAAAAATAAACATTAATTTTAAAAACCTTTACTCTGCTTTTGATTAAGGTTGAAAACCAGTTTTTTTAACGACTGATTTATCATTTTGCTTTTTGAAGATTAACTACTGATCAAATTTTTAAAAATTTAAACTTCATGTGATGAAAAATTTGACAAATTTAACGATGGTACTAGGACATGGTTTTCCAAAATCATTTATCTTAATGAAACTGAACTGCAAAATAAAGTTAACTATTCAACTTACCTTTTGTCTCTTGGGATTTTTTGGGAGTACCATTTTCCTCCTCTGAAAATACAGAACATTTGAAGTATTTTTTAAATGGCAACATTTAACATACCGAACACAGCTAAATGAAAAAGCTCAATGCAGTAATAGCCTAATGCAAGAGATTACATGTATATAAAGAACAATGTCTACTAGTTCAGATTATAAAGATTTAAAACAAATGAAAATAAAAAGATCAACTCAAGATTTCAAAAATAGAAAATGTTTTACATTAGGTTAGACATCAAAAATACAAACTATTTCTCATTACATACTAATCTGGATAATATCCAAATAAAATTTTAAAATGCACCATAATGCAGCTTGTGTGTATTATTCTACAAGCCATTTCAAGTGATTTCTACTGAAACGTATTTAATATATATGAAAAACGGTTGAAATCTCCATTTAGTATTGCAATATGTAATACAGCATGCTCTGAAAAGGGATTAATGCTAATGCCGTACTGTGTTAATGATTAGTAACTACTGTAAATTTTGTGCATTAACTACTATGATACCAATTTAATAGCATAAAATTATATTGAATTATGCATGCACATTCAAGCTGTATAATCGCAATCTACCGTCGTAGATCATTAATCATAAGCACACTTCAGTGAATTTTTTTACCTCTAGCCACTATACCTAGGTGGTGATAACTATACAATCCTCACCTTTGAACTAATAGAGAAAGTGAGAAAAATTCACCCAACTAGCTTCTGTTAAGATTATGCCTTCAGGACATTCTATTCTGTTGGGAGAAAGATTCTCCTGCTAACTACTACTGTCAAGGATATAGAGTTCTATAATTTGCACTCTACAATTCTACAATTTATTCAGGACATACTATCCTATAATTTGCATTCAGGACAACCCACCCGATTCCTCCTCTGAATCCTCGTCATCCGATTCATCTTCAGACTCATCGTCATCAGATTCCTCATCATCGACTTCCATTTTACCTGCGGTCTTAGCCTTAGTCACAGGCACTACCGCCTTACCCTTCTTCGCTGGCTTTACAGGTGGGGCTTCCTCTGTGTAAAGAAAATTATGGTCAGGTCAGCCGATAACGACAGCAGCGACCAAATTCTTTTTACTTTATTTAGCCTATATTAAACACTTAGCTATAAAATTAGTAATTATTTTAACGAGTTACTATACTTTCAGTATTGAGTAACATTTGTGGCATTAATCATTTTACTGCAAAATGGTATACCAGCTATAAATTCTGCCTGAGATTCAAACTATATTGGTCAATACTAAGAATCCCTTTACTATTTTTCAATGCCAATTACCTTCAGATTCTTCATCCTCATCATCATCGTCGTCTTCATCATCTTCATCGGAATCATCACTTTCTGCAGGTTTACCTTTTACTTTTGCAGCAGTAGGCGTCACTTTGGCTTTTTTACCAAGCTGAGGTACTGTAGATATAAAATGTTATAGAATATAATTAGGATAAAGGAAAGGAAATTTGTTTAACGACTCCAACACATTGGTGTTTTGGATGAAAATCATCTAACATGTCAATATGAAATGACAAGTGCACTAGTTTCTGTAAGAAGGCTTATTCTCTTTTCAGCAACTTGTTTCTAACTTATTTAAAATATATTCTAAAACAAAAACGAAATGGAATTTATAAAAACGTGAAATGGAAAACATTTTAAAAAACACTAAAACACTGACAAAGTTCATTATAATGAAAACGGTGAAAAGTTAGCATACACAAAAGCAATTTACATATGGGCATCTATCAATATAGAAAATTCTATTAAATAAAACCTAAAACAAAGAGTGGATTCATATGCATCAACAGATATGTACAATGGACTATGCCATACAAGTTGAGGAACACTAGCTGGAACAAGAATTCAAAGGTCAAATGAAATCAATCATTATACTACTAACCAAAAACCTTAACTGAACCATAACTACATGACCAGAATTTGTTTTTAGGTTTATAAAACTGTACCTGCTGGTTCATCAGAAGATTCCTCTTCATCTTCATCCTCATCCTCATCTTCATCTTCGTCATCGTCACTTTCTGGCTTAGCTGCTTTTGCTTTCGCACTATTGGGAGTCATCTTTGCTTTCTTTGCAGATTTAGGAGCTGGGAAAAAATAAATGATCGTGGACAATTTTAAAGCCAAAAATATGTAAATGTTTAAAAAATACATTATATAGAACACCAATATAAATAAGCTAAACTTTAAGTTATCAGCAATTTGACATTTTCAAAATCTGCAGCCTAATTAATTTTGTCATCTGGTTACCTACACATATCCCTGCATAACCATTACATTTATACATTATTTTTAAAATAAAATTTGGCATGTATTACATTTTAATTACTACCCTTTGGCTAGTTAAGTTTTAAAACATCACAAATTTCCCAATTCCCTACTGGAAATCCAACTGTCTTGTCTTTTTTATCAATGTGCAATTACCAATGAAAATTATTTTAATTTAAAAACACCAACACCACAGATTTATTGTTTTATGTAAAAATTACTTGGCATGTCTTCTTCAGGCCGCTTTTTAGCTTTCCCCTTATCTGGAACAGGTGTGGATTTTGCCTTGTCTGGAATGGGAGTGCCCTTACTCTTTACCTTCTCTGGGACTGGAGTACCTTTAGCCTTAGGTGTCATTTTAATTTTTTTTGCAGATTTTGGTGCTGAAAAACAATGGGGATTTTTATTTTTTAATATTAGGGACGTACACTGAATAGTCCTTTGTTTTTGTGGGGGATGAATGCAAAGTACTGGTGATCAACACATTTTCTTACTGAATAATTATGAAGCTCATTAAGTTTTTACCAAAACGCTTTGGAAACGACACGTGTTTAGAAAGCCAAGATCCACATGTCAGGACCAGATAGAAACTTTAGCGACTAAGCCTTAAGAGCATCATTATTTTTACTGTAATCATATCGCAATTCAGTGGTACAATGGACGTTACTGGTTGTTTTTGTTTTTTTAATATACCACTCAATGTTATTCTTTAGTACACTAAATGTTTAAAAGGAGAATGGGTTTTAGATTTAATAGCAATCCAACTCGAACCGCTTTGGACATCTGTGCTGACAAGTCTTTAATACACTCAACTCAGGGGCTATAATTTGAATTTTTAACTTTAGTGAAATGCAATTTCCAAGTAGTTATTAGTTATAAAACCGTAGTGCTCAAGATTTTCTTTACCTGGTGGTTCTTCAGAAGATTCTGAGTCTGATTCCGACTCGTCACTTTCTGGTTTAGCAACTTTTGCCTTGGCTGATCCAGGAGTCATCTTGGTCTGTTTTGCAGACTTTGGTGCTAAAAAAATATATACAAATTCAATTTAATTAATGGCAGATCAATATCGGCAGGTCAGGCAGCAGAGTAATACTATGCTATCAAAAGTACTTATAAAAATGGAGAAATTTACTAGTGCACTGAACACATTTTTATTAGTTAAAATGGCACGTTATAAAAATAACCACTTGCCAAATGCAAATTTTAAATACAACTGGTATAACAGTCATTGTTTGGAATCACCCATTTTTGGTCAAGACCATTAATCCCAAATTATCCGAGAATAAATGTTAATAGCCCAAAATGTCAAGTAGATGTCAGCTGATCCATACAAAATGCTATAAATATTTTGGTCATTTCAATAAAAACCTGCTTGAAGATCTCGATTTAAATTTTAATAAACCTGTTACCAACTGTATGCCAAAATGATTTATATTATGGCCAAATATGCATAGCTGTGATTTTACTGTTAAATATATTAACATTGTTCGTGAACCACTAGCTCTGAAGATGGCAGTTTATTTCATGGTAAAGAAAAGCTACCAAAATGCAGAACAGAAAATGTTCATACTTTGTACTTTCTTTTTATCTTTCCCAACAGGAGAAGTCATTTTTGCCTGCTTCTTAGGCACAGCAACTTCTGCTGCAAAAGCAACCATAAATTAAATGATGAGCAAAATGCATCTCAGCACGCTCACAAAATATTACATGTTAACATTTCATTGACCTGATGTAAAAATGAAATAGGTTTTAATCAATACTTACGTTTCAAATTAATTTTTACATCCACATAAACTTGGCAAAAGTAACACTGAACTTAACTTTAAGAGAACCTCTTAAAGACCTTTTCATTAAGGTTATACATGATGGTAATAAGATCATAACTAGACAATTTTTTAATAGGAAAAAACCCAGCTGCCATATGACAAGCAGTAGCTTAATAATAAGGGATCTTTTATATTCCTACAACTTCGACGGAGCAACACAGTGGCTTTTGCTGTGAAGCAATGTGCCCACTACATGTGACTGATTTAACAATCCACATCAATGAATGGACACCTTACCAAATGATGTGTTCAATTTTAGAGTAATACCAAATGATGTGTTCAATTTTAGAGTAATAAGGTTATGTTTTGTCTCAGACAAATGCCTCAGTTGTCTTCAAATTGATTAAGACTCGTCATCGCTCATCATAGACAAACCAAATAAACATTTAAATTTAATACATTGAGAAACACTGCTTATTATGTATATACTTATTTAAAATATAAAATGTTCCATATAAACAAAAGCATCTGTTAATATATGTATTCCAATGTAAATAAGCATATGAATTATGTCACAAAAGCTACAACAAAAACCATCCTTCAAACATATCCTTCATTACAAAGGCATTTTTAAAATACATACCTCTTCTACAGAAAGCTATTCCAATGCAGTCATTTAATACTGTCAAGTTATTTAAAATTGAATCACTGAATATTTTAATGTACGTTTTTATCTACCGTTTAAGTACCAACATTAGACTGCATTTAAAAAATGTAGTCAAAGCTGCTCTGAATGTGCAAATTAAATAACCAGATTTACAATTTTTGTCTCAGCCAAATGCCTCAATTGTCTTCACAAAGTTTTAAGACTCGTCATCGCTCATCACAGACACACATTGTTGTTAATTTCAAGAACAGACTACAGCATCCATTTTTACAAGAAATGCCAAATTACAAGATTTACTCTAAATACACAATTATAGTTATCATACCAAAATAACAGGCAACATTGATCATAATGTTAATATCTGGATACTAAATATACCATATTTGCTATGTATGTCCAAGTGTAAAGGTAGATTTTTATATCAATACTGTTCAAAAACTAGTAAAATAAACAGACATGGAAGAATTAAATCAGAGGTAATGTGTTCAGTATTACGCCGATTAGCTACACTAATTTTTATAATTAACTTATTTGCTAGTGAAATGTTTTAAGATGGCCAACAATTACCTGTAATGACATCAATTACCTGTAATACCTAACTGCAAACGATTTTTAAATGTATCTGGCCAATATTATTAATATAGTTTTGTGAAGAAATAAAGTAGTGAAAACTGATGAACGTTGGCTTTCTATTAAGCTAACAATTCGGGGCTTGCGCTTATAGAACTTTTTGGGTCTCAATCTCTTATTAGAGTTCTGAGTCCGGAGTTTGAGTCGGGACTGCTGAGTTTGAGATTGTTTTCATGTTTATAAAACTACTTAAGTCTACTTCTCGAACTCAGTGAGACCCGCTCAACCCCGAAGTCTGAGTGCAGACTATTAGAGATTGAGACTGAAAAAATGTGATAAGTGCGGGCCCAGATCTCACTTTGCAGATACTATTGTGGCTTAAAACAGTTCTAGAAGCTGACATTGCAATACTTTGCATACAGTTTTGACTATGGTTGAACACAAATTCTTAACACAAACTTGATTGATATACAGTATACTGGAAATGTATATCCTTAATTCCAAGCCATGTATGTTATTAAAACTGATAAATATTTTATCAAGATTATGCCTAGTAAGCAATCTTACCATTAGGCTATTCTGGTAATATATATATATATAATTGTCAAAACTGCAGTTTTGTCTCAGGCAAATGCCTCATTTGTCTTCACATAGATTAAGACTCGTCATCAATCTCATCACAGACAAACTGCAGTTAATAAAGGAATAGAAGAAAGCTGGGGCCTTATTCACAATGAGTGAAGTTATGCTTCACACAACGCAAGTATGTTTGATCATTGGCTGAAAGTAGCATTTCTAAAGTCATGGGTTTTAACTTTTTGTAATCAAATCTGTAACTTAGGTTGGCAACAACAGAACAAGGTATCATTTAAGTTCTCATTTAAAACAATTCAAGTACCTTCAAAATTTTATTTATGAGTAATTTGTAATGATTTTGTCTCATGTTGTCGTATATTGACAGAAACTTACAATGATCGACTTAACATTTTATGGCAGTATTGTTTCAAGACATAAGGTCACGAAGATGGAACCTGCAACAAGGTTCTTTTTATATGCAATATCCCGACAGGACAACACATACAAATGTATTAAACTTCAATAGATCCACCAATGAAATCGAGTTGACAACCAACCTCTTAAAATTCTACTGTTCGAGTTATATCCCATTACTTATCTATGGTTTTTTTAAGTAGGTAAATGGAATCATGTGTACAGATTTACTGTTATTTACTATCCTACTGTAGTACACTCAATTATCCTTTTCTTGAGTTTGTACATTTACTTTAAATTCATTCTGAACGTTCATACCTTCAGACGAATCATCCTCATCGCTGTCACTACTCGCTTTACGCTTTGGCGTCGACTTCATAACTGGTTTCTTCTGAACAGGCACAACCACCTCCTTAAAATCAAATTTTATACGATTAATTTTTAATTTAATAATACACTGAACAATTAAATGAGCATTTTCAATTTAAGATCAACCATGTGTCAATTGGGCACTTTCACCCACTGGTTATCACTCTAAATAATTCACCAAAGTATAAAAAATTTAATTAAAACAAACATTTGAAAAACAAGCTGAAACTACAGCTTTACAAACCATCTGTAATATTGTTATATAAACCAAAATAAAGCTAGTTGATATGTCAACAAAATGACAAATTTTTTTAACATGTAAGCACAGCAGTTGAATATGACTTAAGAGGTGATGGTTACATTTAACAATAGAACTTAGTGTTTTGTCCCAATCTTTTTATAATTAGTAGCCGATTAATCAAATGTGTTTTGTTAAAAAACATGCCTAGAGTCAAAAGCAATGCTGTACCTTCAAAAATATTTTCAGTGCACAACTATAAATAGTTTTAAATACTGTACTTGAATTATCCTTTGCCAAGATAATTAAATGATCGTCAGCATTTAAAATGTGGATTGTCATTTACTGCATTACCTCCTCGAGACTACTATCGTCCATGCTTTCTTCAGAGTTTGAGTCTTGTGGGGGAGGGGCCACATCTTTTGACTTCTTCAAATTAACACCATTGGTAACCTGAAAGTTGAGCAAGCAACGTTAATTATGGCTTTAGTAACACATAAGCAATTTCTTTTTTTATTATTATAATCCACTGAATACCACACAGTATAGAATACACAACATTCAGTTCTTTTTGAATTATTAATTTAAATCTGAATGCATCCCCAATACCTATGCTGTTCAAATATACAGATGAAAGTTCCTTGCTTTTTCCAGCGAAGTTCTGAAAGTTTTTGCAACCAGAAAATACTGGTTAGCTCTGCAATAAACGTTCGTCATACAGTGAAACTATACATTAATACAAAATGAAATGTTTCATTAGCAGATACATTTTTACTGTACATTATTGAAAGCTTTTCCATCAGATAAGCATATTGTCATTTAACACCATTTTGCATCCACATAATATTGCCACTAACTGCTCTGTTCACTTTTTATTTAAAAAATTTTTTACAGGGCTGTCACTTTTGAAAGCACCATAGTGTGTATTATTAACATACAAACAGTGCAATAATTGTGATCAAGTCCAATTATGAAATACAGAATTTAAATGTATTTTTAAAAACACTTAACATTTTAATTGCAGCTGGTTAACTATCTTAAATGCATAGTCAGCACATGCTAATTTAATACTGAGATGTTTAGTTGAACACTGGTACCTACATCTACAAGCCTCAATGGCTTTCTCATGCAAGATGTTAAATGTGCTGATACAGTTGGGAGCGAGCTAAAAGGTTGGCCTTTTTCCTCTTATTATGTGTCCATGTCCCTATTTAGTTGCATCACATTCCACATTAAAACACATCTTAAACACCAAGCATTACTACTTACCTATCGGTCAACTACAGTCTGGCCACATGTTCTGCTCTGACCGACAGAGGCAGACCGTTTCATTCCTCTTAACAACTGAGGATTTGACAAGTCATAACCAATTACCCCTGAACGACAGAGATGCATCGTTTCATTCCTCTAACGATAGAGGATTCGACAAGCTGTAACAAAATAGCTCTGTACGGCAGAGGCTACATTTACTTATTTTCACGTCCCTGATCGGCAGGGACCAAGGTAACCCAGTGCTTAATGTACCTCTGTACGGCAGAGGATATGGTAACAAATTACTGAATAGCATGGTATGGTACTACTTCTAGGCTTCATCTCAAGTGAAAATCCACTGCTTAGAAGTTGGACCATCTGAAAGACAGCACAACAAATTACAATATGTTAATAAGATGGTGATATTCCAGCGCTGCTACCATCTTAGTTCATCCAGATAACAGACATTTTATCATTTTAACCATAAAATTTCATTTCCTTGCAAAATTGCTCTCAACGTAGCCAAATTTGTGATGGGAAATTCTATCTCGGCAGATAAACTGATGTAGGCCTATAGAGGCTTCCTGATTGATGTCACAGTCACATGACTTGGCTTGGCAGCCATTACGGAGTACAACTAAACAGTTTGGTTGCAATGACTGTAGCGAAAAATTAAGGTGAACTTTTGAGCCGTGACAGCTGCAGTAATCAGGCCGATGTGAATTGCGAGGATTAGGTGTGTATCTTTTTTCTTTCATGTAATATTAAACATTTTATTCACTTTTATAATCGGTGTTTAATTGTATTCTTTTTAATATTTTTAAAGAAATTTTAATTTTAAGATCAAGGTTTTGAAAATTAGTACTTAGTAGCCTATTATTATTATTATTATTATTATT
>JAUTBW010005016.1:0-11903 GCA_032361425.1 Peltospira smaragdina
CCCTTGCTGCTAATCGGAAAGAGTAGCCCATGAAGTGGCGGCAGCGGGTTTCCTCTCTAACTATCTACATGGTCCTTAACCATATGACTGACTCCATATAACCGTACACCAATATGTTGAGTGCGTCCTTCCAAGACAGCGCACAGGCTTTTAGCTAAGCCCTTGTTTTACGGTCGGCTGGTCATCGCCAGTTTTGATGACGCAACGCTGTGAATAGGAATTTTTTTACATTTTAATAATTAAATGTTCAATAAACAAATGGATCTGGTGAAATTTTATATTATTGGAAAGATATTTGTTTGCACTTTTAGTTGGTGTAATTTATTTTCCGATCGTTTGCATAGTTTTCACATAGCAAAGTGAAAGTTGACATATTTTACAGACAATCATGCGTGAAGGCTTATTTCCTTGCCTTTTGGTGAAGTGTTGCTGGTACCTACTTAAAGCACTAAAATGTTCAGCACTATTAGCTAATCAGTTGATATTAACCTGACTACTGAATAATTTTTTGTAGACAACAGTTTTAGTAGGTGCACAAATACGTTTTCGCTTATTTACTGAATAAAAAATTAGGTAAAAATAGAAAATAATGTACGTGTGTGAATTGGTACAAATTTTTTTCATGTTTAGGTAACATTTTATACCAGTTAAAAACGATTGAAATTGTGCAAAAAATCTACGAAGTCGGCTTTACTTATGTACAATATAAGCTAGCTGTCCAGCAAATCATCCATTATTAATCATCCTTGTACTTTGTTGAATCCAATTTTTTTAATGAAACAAACTTCGATGTTTCATCTGCCATTTCACAACTTTCAATGTGCATAAAACAATTGAAATTACCATCAAATTAACTGATTCAATCAGCTATCAATTCCTCAAAGTGATCCTGACATTCCGCCATTACTGTCAAATGAAAACGACGAAGAAAATCACGTTTTTAAATCAAAATTTCTTAATATTTTTGAAAAAACAAACCATAGTCAGAAGTTTAAAGAACTATTGGTAGTCAAATCAAACTGGGCATTGCATTATGTAAATGATGGGATCAATTTAAAAATAAATTATCATCTTTTGACATTGTGTAAGAGAATTTTAATGGAATTGAACTTTCTTTGGTTATTGTCCACAGCAGTTAATATTTATTAATTTATTAGCAATATATATTGGTGGATTAGTTATTATGCTGCATGCAATGGAATCTTTATTAAAATATTTTATTTCCAGAAATCACGTCTGGCAAGATGGTTCGTTTGCTTGTTGGATTCACCAACAAGGGTGAGAAGGACTTCCTGGTTCAGAGCATGGACGCTTCATTCAGATACCCACAAGACTTCTCATTCTACGTGCAAAATGTAACTATGTTAATTTACAATGTTTTTGGCTATTTACTTATAATGAAACATCTGAATTGGGAAGATCAGTAATAAAGCATCAGCTCATGCATGGTATATTGTTGTGGCAAACTGATCCCACCGAAAATTAGTATTAAGATAGGTAATAACATTATATATTTTGATGCATTCTTTAGATTTAGATAGCCTAGAATTTGTATAGCCTGGCTAAATAGGTAATAAGTGCTTGAAAATGCGTCCTGAATTGTATTATTTACACATGGGTTTTTTTCCAAGAATTTTTTCAGCTATTAGTAAAGTCAACTAATATTTGAACACTAATTATTTTGAACATCATTTTAAATTGATGAAACTATCTGATCTTTCAATAGTTCTCCACAGTGGAGTTCTCTCAGACGATTGAGCCGAAAAAACAAGCAACATTTGAGTACGTGTTCAGTGCCAACGAAGCCTTCAACGCTCGACCATTCGGTCTGATCATCAACCTTAACTACAAGGACTCTGTGAGTAGTTGATGTAGTTTGTGTGATAAATATTAGATATATAACATTGATGCGATATAATGCCTTAGGTAAGTATCATGGTGGTTTGCCCTACCATCAATAGTTAGTTAAGTATTCATAGTAAAATAAGGTTTTAGAGTAACACACTGGGTGTGATCCACTGGGTGTGATCGAATGATGCAAAGGAAATTCTGTACAAATTACTTTTTAGCAGAATAACTTGGTTAGCTAATATTCTTGAATGACATTTATTTAAACCTACTATATTCTGCTAGACTATAAATGATGTAAATAATTGATTGTCAAAATATAGTAGCATGTATAAAAAAATTTAAAAAATTGTAATGGACAAATTAATGAAACAAACATGACCGGGAAGCAACAGTAATGTTGGTAATTATTTTTCTGTTTGAAGGACGGTACAATTTTCCAGAACGCTGTGTACAATGAGACTGTGATGGTTGTTGAACCCGATGAAGGCCTGGATGGTGAAACGTGAGTAGATAATGGGAGACGTTATTGAATATTTTTCTCTTTTTTTTTATTAAAAAAATATATAAACCCATTATCTGTAACATACTATATCAGCTGGAAAATGTCTTCTCTTTCATCTCAAAGTTTAGTTTTCATTGTTCCATTTTGGAGCATTTTAACCAGTGCCCCACAACTGGTATGATATCATTGACTGTAGTAAGTGTTTTCATTCATCTCTGGTGAAAGTGAATAAGAAGATCCATTGCTATTCGTTGAAAAAAAAAAAAAAAACTTTAAAAAACAACCCAAAAACCTAATTGTTATCAGTATATGTATAGCTACATAATTTATCCCAGACTGTAATGTGTTTTTGTTTTAAACTTTTTTTTCTTTCTTTTTTTTCATTATTATACATGCTATTGACCTCTTTGCATATTATGGAACATTTAAAATGACATAGTTTGCACACTACAGTCATGTGTGATATGTGTTTAGTAGTGTTCTTGCCTTGTGTGACGGGACACTACTTTCAAGTAGATTACAGATAAAATGTCACGGTTTACTTAGGAGGCTTAAGATAAAATAATCCAGATTAAAGAACTTATCAGGTTAGAAAGACAGTGACTAATGACCCACTTTGATCTTCATTTCTTGTATAACTAAGTAGTGATACATAATTGAATAACGAAATATATTTATTTTTCCACACTGGTTAAATCATGATTTGTTTATCTGTTTAATCCTAGCATGCATTAACTGAAGGACCAAACATATATGTTTGGTTTATGACATGTGCAGCTACCAGCAAACTACAGTCTTTACGATGGCTGTGGTTTTCCTGTAGACTGCTAAAAAAAAATTGAGACCGTTTGAGCATTGTTGTTCCCGATGGACTTCATTGTTTAGGAGTTCTCTGACAAATACTTAGTTTACAGTTCATCTGATTTAGAAATTATGCAATTAATTTCTTTAGAATAGTTTATATTTTAAAATTTATTAAAAACAAATTTCTTTTATTAGCATCTTGTAACATGTTATCTGCTTGGGTTATTTCCCATACCAACCTGTACCCCACAAATCGTATGATGGCATTGGCTGTAATAAGCGTTACCAGGTCTGGTGAAAGTGAATAAAATATCCTTTGCTGCTAATTGACAAAAAATGTTGGAATAACATAAAAAAAATATTGCGGATTGTTACCAATATTTATAGGCCTATAGCTTCATAATTTATTCCAGACTGTAATTTCTTTTTTCTTTTCTTTTTTGTGTGCATGTGCCCTTGACTTTTTTGCATATTCTGGACCTTTTAACTAGTCAGTGAGGTGTGACATGGGTTTAGCAACATTGTGTCCGCTCTTTGTGATCGTCCATAGCTGATGTCACAGTTTACTTAGTACATTACAGATAAATTGTCAAGGTTTACTTAGGAGACTTGAGATAAAATAATCCTGATTACAGATCTTTTCAGGTTAGGATGACTAATGACCCACTTTGATCTTCGTTTCTTGTACAATTAGGTAGCAATACAGACTTGAGTAACACGATTTATTTATTTTTCCCACACTAATAAATATGGTTAAATCATGATTTGTTTATCTGTTTAATCCTAGCATGCTGTAACTGAAGGATCCTTCTCATATGTTTGGTGAATGACGTGCAGCTACCAGCAAACTACAGTCTTTACGATGGCTGTGATTTTCCTGTAGACTGCTAAAAATATTGAGACCGTTTGAGCATTGTTGTTCCCAATGAACTTCATTTAGGAGTTCTAAGACAAATACTTAGTTTACAGTTCATCTGATTTAGGAATTATGCAATTAATTTCTTTAGAATAGGTTCAGTGTATCATATTTTTAAATTTATATAATATTTTCTTTTCCATTTTTTTTTCTTCATCTTGTGACATGTTATCTGCTTGGGTTATTTCCAATACCAACCTGTACCCCACAACTCGTATGATGACATTTGGTGGTTTAATAAGCATTTCCAGGTTTAGTGAAAGTGAATAAAATATCCTTTGCTGTTAATTGAAATTTGTTTGGGAATAACATTTGAAAAAATGCAAATTGTTATCAATATTTATAGGCCTATAGCTTAATAATTCTTTTCTTTTTTCTTTTTAAAAAAATTATTATTATAAACATGCTATTCAACTTTTTGGCATATTCTAGACATTTTAATACTGACAGTTACAGTGATGTGTGACATGGTTTAGCAGTATTGTCTGCTTGTATGATAGTCCACATCTGATGTCACAATTCACTTAAGTAGATTACAGATAAAATGTCAAGATTTACTTAGGAAGCTTAAAATAAAATAATCCAGATTAAAGATCTTTTCAGGTTAGAAAGTCAATGACTGATAACCCACTATGATCTTCGTTTCTTGTATAACTAAGTAGTGATACAGACTTGAGTAACAAGATTTATTTATATTTCCCACACTAATAGATGATTCATCATGAGTGTTTTTTAATATGGAAAATGATTGGTGTTTGTTAAGGCTCTGCTGAGTGAATTCTGTTTATCCTATAACACTTCTAATACAACATTTTGAATAACCAATTTGGTATAATATAACATCTATATTTCAGTCATTTCAACTGGCGAAAATATAATCTGACATCATGATTTTAACTGATTCTTTTTAGCATGTTGCGTTAAGCTGTACATATTGTGTACTGTACAACCAATTATCAGTTTACTAATTTGCATACCTTATCACACGGTTAGATATATAAAAAATATCAAATGGGTTTATTACATGGATATCTTGGGGAGGTTATAGGATAAAAATGGTTAAATCATGATTTGTTTAATCCTAGCATGCAGTGACTGATGGATCATTCTCGTATGTTTGGTATATGACATGTGCAGCTACCAGCAAACTACAGTCTTTACGATGGCTGTGGTTTTCCTGTAGACTGCTAAACAAAAATTGAGACCGTTTGAGCATTGTTGTTCCCGATGAACTTCATTGTTTAGGAGTTCTTGGACAAATAGTTTGTTACACTTGATTTAAGATTCATGTAATTGATTGCTGCAGAAATTATTGTTACTTGACATTTTATCAACATAATGGTTATTTTGTAATCACTCAAATCACAAAAATCTATTCTGTTAATTCAGCCACTGCAATGTCTGTCGCCAGACTTGTTTTAGCTAATATGGATGGTTTTTAGAAGAAATATATATTTAATTGCTAAAAGATAGTTTTAGAATTAAAATAGTCAAACTATTTTACACCATTTATTGCTAACTCCATTTATTGTATTCTACTGTGTGAATTGACTGCTGAAAAGATGTGACATGGGGGATTCTGGTTACGCAGATGTAATACAGTAGGCCTGTATATATAAATATGTCATCACAGTAATACCTGTCATTGTGAATGCTGTTTACTGACAAATCGTCAGATTTATAACCTGTGAAATGGAAATATAAAAATATTAATTGACAGTCGACTTCAGTGAAAATCATAATTCCGTTTTGAAATGAAAATTCTGTTTCACAGTGTGAATTCCGTCCATTTTCCGTAATTGCCGAAAACCACTGGGTCTAGTTTAGCAGTATTGCGTCACCTTGTATGATGGTCCACAGCTGTTATCATAGTTTACAGTAAAATTATTGTTTGCTTTTGTAGATTAAAGATCTTTTCAGGTTGTAATCACTAATGGCCCATTTTTTAAATATTTAAAAAAAAATAAAAAATTGTGTAACTGATTAGTGATAACAGACTTGTGTATCTATTTTTTCTTCACATAAATGATCGTTACATCATGATTTGTTTATCGGTAAATGATGGATCATTTTCATATGTTTGGTGAATGACTTGTGCAGCTACCAGCAAACTACAGTCTTTACGATGGCTGTGGTTTTCCTGTAGACTGCTAAAAAAAATGAGACCGTTTGAGCATTGTTGTTCCCGATGGACTTCATTGTTTAGGAGTTCTCTGACAAATACTTAGTTCCGCCAGATTTAAGAATCGTGCAATTGATTGCTGTAGAATAGGTTCAGTGTATATTTTCTTCCTTATATGTTTTTATTTTTCTTTTCTCCTGCAGGTTTTTCCTCTACTTGTTTTTGGCTGCAGTTGGAGTGCTTTTATTGTTTGGAATTCATCAACTGGTCACGATTTTAGGGGTATGAAAATGGTTGTGAATTTTTGTTTAGCATGTATAGCCAAAGCACGATTTAACAACAAATAGCCATATATATTAAAATGACTATGCGTTATTCAGTTTTTCTTTTCAGTAGCCAAAGTTGTCTAAATTAATCATAGGTTTGATAGATGTGTTTATTTTCAGTAATGTCTTAATTTCGTAATTTTCAAGCAGTCAGTTTCTTTTACCAAACTGTTACCTCATATTTGAAAAGGTCAGCCCTGGCAGCATTTTGATGTCTATTGTTTAATTAGTTGAACATTTGAATGACTAAATTATAAAAATTATTAAAGTTTAAGATACAGATTTTGTTAAAAAATATTCTATCTACAGATTTGTTTAAAAACCTCCATAGTTAAAAATTACTCTGTATATTTTTACATTTCAGAAAAAAAAGCGCCTGTTAAAGCCAAAAAAAGTTGTCGAGATGGGCACTCAGAATTCTCATGTCGACTACGAGTGGATCCCAAAGGAAACGCTCCAGGGGATCAGTAAGTTTTAGTCACTTAGTTTTCTGTTCTGTAGTGATGTCATTAAGTATTTATAGCAGGTGGATATTAAATTATAGGTGACTATAAGTCGCCAGAAGGTCGGGTATCTTTTAATGTAAGCTCAGTGGCTGACAGCAGTTGATTTGATAATCTCAGACCCACAACTATTAAGGATTCAAATTCAGGTAGCCAGTTATTAAATATTAACAAAAATTAGTTTTGTTGCATTGTGGCTAATTTGACTGATTTTTAAAATTCATTTAAGCAAACTTCATTGAAAGAGAGCTAGCTTGATGTGTTAGCTTGATGTGTAAACAATTTGGCATTAAATCAACTTGAGAAACTGGGATTGCAGTTACACCCTTAAGCAGTTACACCCTTAAGTCGCATACCAGTATATTAATTAATTAATTAATATTATTTAGACAAGTTTAGGACTTTGAAAGCTCATTTGGTGTTGTCTCTTCAGTGTGTTTGTGTTAAGTCTGATCTTTTATTGTCTGTGTTTGGTTATTTCAACTTGTTTTAATTTTCCACAGATCGGTCCCCCAGACGTACCCCAAAGCAGTCACCACGTCAAAGAAGAAACAAAAGATCATCGGGCTCTGGCGAAGAGTAACAGACTGGCACCGGGAGTTCGCAGTCAAACTGTTATCGACAGTTACAATTAAATATTTTATAAACCCTGAACTAATTACAATTTTCCATAATAAAGTTTACACACCACGTAAAAAGCGGCGCTGGATTTTGGAAAGTGTTTTAGATTTTAAATATTTAATAATTGTTGTTGAGATCTTATGTCTTGGGTGAGCATGTGTGATGATGATTCAAAATCATTTTATCTCATTTTAAAATTGCATAGAAGTAATCCGGTTATGGAAAACACTTACTGATAATGCATTTAAATGTTTCAAAATTTTATTGATTGTTAAATGGAAGTACATATATTATGTAAATTGGTTACAACCTTTATTTTCAGCGAATAGCATAAACAAAATGTTTTGTTCCAGAAAAAACATTCTGACAAGCGCATACAGGATTCTTTGAACACCAGTCTATAATCTATGCAAACACCAAAAACATTGTCATGTGTTACTCAGATTTAAAGTGCATGCAAAATGACGGTGTCTGAATAACAACTAATCTTACGATGTCGAAAGCTTTTGCGATCATTTTGTTTGGACGCAGCATAGTTCATTGTATGAGCCACAGATTTATTTTCTCAGAATGTATCATCAGACCATTTATTCAGACTCTTAAAGAAATAATAACATAATTATAGATACATTATTAAAACCTTTGTTTGGTAAATTTTTAAAATATAGTATCTTGATCAATTTCTAATTACTGTATTACGATTACATTCAGTACTTTTAATCAAGTTTTAATTGAATTATGAAGTGACAAAACGTGTTATGATCAGTATCACTTCAGAAGAATGCAGATTATGTAATATGAAACAAAAGCATATTAATTTTATTCCTCTAGAAGGAAAAATGCAACGTCGCAAAAGCTTTTGGTGTTGCTGCATAGTGATGAGCAATTGTTATTGAAGTTACCGTGAATAAAGTTGATCTAAACTACTACCATTCCAGTGTGTTGAGTAAAATTCTTAGCTGTTGGATGTGTCTCCGTTTGGTTCAGTAATTGACATTTTCATATTTAATTCCATTCCACTATCTTATTCTTGTAATGGCATATTATTGAAGACTAATAGGAAATGTATGATGATAAAATTTATTGATGCATAGTTATGCGGCTATGCATTGTTTGTCCACTAAGATAAAACTTTGTTGCATTTCACAGCAGTAGGATGCTGAACCACATAATTCCTTTTCTTTAAAACAGCGGTCAGTATAGCCATTAATGAAAATCGGTAATTTGTTGAATAAACAAACCTTTATTTTGCTGGAACTGGTCACAAGTTTATTTTTGTATAAATCTTTCTGTAGTAGACATTTCTAAAAAAATTTTTAAAAATTGCGACATTCATTTTAGCACATTTGTTTTTTAAATGGATTACAAAGTTTTATTTTAAGTTATATTTGAATTTGATATATGTATCTATAATTATAATATATTGTTAAAGAGACTGAAACTTTCAATGAACCAAACAGTTTAAAAAGCTTTATTTATTAGTTGCCCAGTAATTAACTTTTGTTATCCTTTTTTGTTATTAATTCAAGTACTTGATAATAATCATAGTAAAAACTGAGTATTGTATCAGGAATTATTGGCATTTTGCTAAAAGGTATTGTACATTAACATTAATAAACAAAGCTGCTGATGAAAATACGTAGTTCACAATACAATAGAAGTGAACCAGATGTGTCAGTTGTATTTTGCGTGCAAGTAATCAAAATGTACTTGGATCACTTGAAAATGTTATCATGTATTCAACTATCATTTTAATGATTCAAGGCTCATTAAACTTTGTTTTGTTTTTGTTGTGTTTTGTCCATTAAACGATAATTGTATAAGTGTCTCAAAATGTGTTGTGGTTGGTTGATTGTCTCAAACCAATAATGACATAAGAAATTGTAAAAGTAATGTTGATAAGATCTGTAGTTTTCTTTTTATATTAATCCGATTTAAATTTCAGTGATTGATTGAGATATTTGTGTTGGTGTTATGACTTTATTTTAAACTAATTTCTCTGAAACTGTTTAATGCGTATGCAGTGGAAAATCTAGTAAATGGCACATATTTAATGAGTAATTGCCCTATATTAAATAACGCTTAGAGCTTAAATTTTAAGCAGTATATGTATTTAAATATAGCTGACCTAACGGTAAAGATCCAGGCATTGCTCAATGAATTGTGTGTGAATAAGAATGTGTATTGCATATTTCTTGCAGTGTTTGGTCTAGATGTTTTCAAGTATATAATATATATATATATATATATGTGGTATTACATGTCTAAAAGCACGCACTGAATGAAAGTGTCTTGTGTCCTTACTTGGTTATGGGATATGGTTTACAGTATGCATGTTTATAGTAATCCTTTAAATATTTAAATAATGGCTAAAATATTTGGTGCTTAAATACTAGGACTAACAAATATCGAATATAAAAATATTGCAAGCCATGCTATGTGGTGATCCATCTTCGTTAAAATGAAATAACTAGTGAATTGTCATCTATAGTCATAATATTCATGCCTTGTGTCATTTCGTTGACATGTAAAATTGAACATAATTGACTTAAAAGTTGAATATGGTATCCTTGCATAAAGTCTTGAACCTTTCAGTGAATACAACAGTATGGCAGAACTTGTGTGTTGTATGGAAGTACAGCATGATGAAATTGTATATACACTTTTAAATAAAAACACTTATGTAGATCTTGAGTTTGTTGTTTGTAGCATGATAGAGATGATTAGACAGTGTATTGTTGTAAGCCTACACCAGTTTGGGATCAGTATCGGTCTTCTGTCATAATGGAACATGCTTTTTTTTTTTAACAGTTGATTTTAAAAAATCAGTTTATTAATGTTTGCTTGTTTTGTTTTTAAAATGTATGCAGGTAGCACATTTTTATTACCTTGAAAGCATAATGCCATAGAATAGAGGTCTTATTTCTCTAAATACTTAATATAAATGAAAGTTATAATTATTTTAGATTACAAACCTTATTTTTTTATTTCCACAAACATTTGAATAAAGCCACAGTAAAGGGAATTCCCTGTTTTTAAATGTTGGAACTCTAAGGTGAAAGGAGAAAACATTACATCGGAACCATTCGTATTTATTCGGAATTGATCGACATAAATGGTGACTGTTTGGATGGGAGATGCCTGTATGACTAAAAAAATACTTCACACCTCAGGAATCCAAACGGCTGTTTTTCCCCCGATTTATTTCAGTCTAAATAATTCAGAAAATTTCGAAATGCGCCACATTTCATGATTATGTAGATGGTTATAAAAGGTAAATTTAAGGGCAAATCGGATGTATATATTTTCAATTAGTACTTTTGTTTGGCCATTAAGTAGGTCAACATTGTGTGGCATTATGCATTTAACAGTTGTACAGCAATGGAAACATTTCTATTAGAAATATCCTCTGCGGCTCACTGGCATGCGATTGATCTGAAATCAACTCGAGCTGTCAAGGGGTCCTTCCATTAATGCAGAAAACATTGAGTACAGTATATTTTATGGAATTTCTAAGTTCTTTTAGGGCCATTGGACTATTTCTCGTTCCAGCCAGTGCTACATGACTGGTGTATCAAAGGCCATGGTATGTGCTATCCTGGGATAGTGCGTATAAGACTCCTTGCTGCTAATGGAAAAGAGTAGCCTATGTGGTGGCAGTGGGTTTCCATTCTCACTATCAAAATGGTCCTTAACCATAGGTCTGATGCCATATAACCGTAAATAAAATGTGTTGAGTACATTGTTAAATAAAACTAACTTTCTTGCTTTTAGGATGGCTACATTAGTGTTGCATGATTGATTTTTTATATTAAAAACACTTATTTGCATTACTTTAATATTATATATTTTATTTATTCTGTAATCATATGAAATGAAATGGCTAAAATTGCATCCTGCTATATATACATTGAAAATGATAAAACTAACATTGTTTTTTGTTTTTTTGGCATGTGATGGATTGTTGAATCAATCCATCTCAATCCTTTTGTATAATTATTTACAATAAAATATGCTTCAAACGAACAATCCATTGACCTATTTCTCAGTCCATCTGTGAGTGATGCTGTTGTCTGTGATGATGCATATAAAAGATATCTCGCTAATGGACCATTATTTTTTTTTTTTTATTATTATTATTTATTTTTTTTTTATTTTTTTTTTTCATCATGTCAACACCAGAATTATAAAATGTGTTGAGTATATAATAATTATCTTGATCTTGTTTTCTTTCTTCTTTTTTTTTTTAAATTTAAAT
>JAUTBW010005127.1:0-11903 GCA_032361425.1 Peltospira smaragdina
TCACAAGTTTGCCAGATATCAGCGACTGCGAAACTCACCCAATGTAGTAATTGTTTTAAATGACTGGATTTTAAGGCGTAGCGGCAATCAATTTAAGGCGCTTACATACTGGTCAAAAATGCCTAAAGCACTTACATAGCAGGCTAAGGCGTAGCGGTCCGCTACGTAAAAGCGCCCTGGGGAAAGCTCTGCATAGTTATTATTGTGAGATTTGGTTGTATCTTTATATGACATATTTATAGGTCATTTTGTCCTAAAAAGTGTTCATACCTTAGTTGTTTCGCCCTTGAGTCGCTTCGTACTATAACCCATTTTTACTGAGTCGTTTCTTACTAAAAAGTGTCGTTTCGTCCTTATTTTCCTCGAGTCGTTTCGTATTATTATTTTTTTAATTATAATTTAGCTAAATAAATTGTTTGATTTTGAACTCTATATATTTTTATTATTATTTCACACTTTAAAAAACGCCCAACAAACAACAGAGCCACCAATCACCAGTGCTGGCATTAGTTTCCTGATCGAGCCATGCTTGCCCACACCTCATCAACCCCTTTAGAAAAACTTGTGTCTAGATCAGTAGACCTAATAAAGTGTGTCAACCATATAACTATAAGATACTCAGTGTTACCATACTAATAAAAAGAATGTGTAGTGCAACAAAAGGAACACTTTATTAATTATCAGCTTACATGTTTATTTTAATGAAAAATAGCAGTACTTCGATTTAAGATCATCAAAACAATACAGTACTACTGTGGATAGCTCTCCTTCCCATAAGCTTGTAGTTTTACATCCGGTCTGGTGTGCTTTATGTGTAAGCCTACCTCCCTCTCACGATCATCGGTAGAGAGGCCTGTAAATAACAGTTATAAATGGTCATAATTACATCAGCAGTCATAATTTATTTTTACCAACAGAGCAAATATATTGCTCTTTTACATATTGTAGCTAAGAAATGCAGACCTGTATGCTCACTTGAACAAGTTCTTCTTCTCTCCGTAATAAAATCCAAGTCCTGCTTGCCCAGCTTTTAAAGGTTTGTGCCGTCTAATAACCAAATAGCACGCACGCATGCACACACACTTTCCTTCACATGCCCAACCAAAAATTAAATTAAATAAATAACAATTATTAATAGTTTATTTATATTTTCGAATATTAAACCATTAATGCAGTTATTAATGCACAAATAACACCAATATATATCCTAAGTATTTTTAATAGTATGAAACGACAGGAATAAGGGCAAAACAACTCTAGTACGAACGGGAATAAGGGCGAAATGACTCAAATACTAACTGGTTTTAGGACAAAATGACTCGGGACAAAACTACTTGGACGAACAGGTTCGTCTGAGTCGATAACAGTACAAAATGACCTGGAACTGGGTGGGACATAGCTCAGTGGTAAGCGTGTTTGCTCATGGTGTAGTGGGTCGTCGGATCGATCCCACACAGTGGACCCATTGGGCTTTTTCTCGTTCTAGCCAGTGTTCCATGACTGGTGTATCAAATGCCATGTATCACATCTATAGAGGATTCCTAATTGACGTCACAGTCATGTGACTTTTGGCTTGGTGGCCATTACGGAGTACAACTAAACATTTTGGTTGCAATGCCTGTAGCGGAAAACTAAACAAGGTGAACTTTTGAGCTGTGACAAGATGCAGTAATCAGGCTGATGTGAATTGTGAGGATTAGGTTTGTATGGGTTTTTTTCTTCCATGTAATATTAAACATTATTTTAATCACTTTTATAATTAGTGTTTAATTGTATTCATTTTAATATTTTGAAAGAATATTCAAGATCAGTATTCGAGGTTTTGAAAATTAGTACTTAGTAGCCTATTATTATTATTATTAGCCAGCACATAAATTTTATACTTAGGTTTTTAAAATGTGTCTATTGATTTACAGGTCTTGAATTGTTATTATCAGTAAATGTTTTAATTCCATACCATAGTTAAAATAGATAAAACTAAGATATTTTACAGAAAACATAAACATTAATTATTGTACGGTTTTATTCAAATGTCTTGTTTTACACTAAGTACATTCTTACAATGCTTAACTAGTGCACCTACTAAATAATGCAATCATTTCAGGATAGTTTGGTTTTCAAAATCATGGACAGCGGAATATATTTATTTTTACTAATGGAGTGGAGGAGCAATGTGCAAGGCCTGAATAACAATTTGGCCTAGGTTGAACATGCACTATGCATATAATTTGGCATTTGCATACCATTATTACACAGACTGAACTAAAATATATGCCTTCCTGTATGAGTAGTTATCATTTTATATACATATATTTTTATTTTTTACAGGTAGAAAATCATCATTGTATGATTCATGCAATGTAGACTGGGCACCATTTGTTAAGCTGGGACATATATCCAACAGCAAAATTATGATTGGGCAGATCATTGGAACGAGAGAAAACTAATTAATAACCAGTTCCATTAACCAGTTCAGCATCTACAGATGATTCTGTGACATGCACTACCTCAACAGGAACTAATACTGAACTATGGAACCCAAATGACCAGTCAACTGAGAGACTGACCTATCTTCACAACTGATAATAACATGGAGACTGAACTGAATAGACTAACAAAGCGAATATAGCTGTAAAATGAAAATTTCATTCTTAATGTGGCAAAATAAAAAATATTTTGCAGCACACAAATTAGCCTTCAAATTTGTACATTTGTTGTTCTTGGTCGTTTTGAAACATTTTGTTAGAACTTGTTCCTGCTATCAGGACTGGACTGATCACTGGATTCGCTGGCTCTTTCAGCTGTCACTGTATCATAGTGTATGGTATATTTTATTATATGGTGGTATCTGGACATGTTGTTTTGACTGTATGCAAGGGAGTGGGATGTAGTTCAGACTGTGTGTATGTATATATATATATATATACATACATACTTAAAAAAAATTAACGACCTAACACATTTTGTAAACAGTTGTATCGGCATTGAAAATGTTAAATTTTTTATGAACAGTTGTATCGACACAGTTGTGTTAAAAAAGGTTGTGGTATCTGCTATCCTGTCTGGGATGCTGCATATAAAAGATCACTTGCAGCTTATTAGGTGTAACCTGTGTGAAGGCAGCAAGTTTCCTCTCAGAATGTTCCTTAAACCATATATCTGATGCCATATAACCATAGATATGTATTCAGTATATTGTTAAATAAAACATATTACAGATTTTATACAAAATAATCAATAATTTGTAATTTTAAATATATCGTCATACAGGTCTGCATAAATTCAAAATATGCATAACTGGAAAATAGGTTATAAATGCAAATTGAATAGATTATCAATGCAAATTGAAAAACAACATTACCCCGATACTGCATAACCATTTTTTATTTAAAAACAAACAACATACAACTTTATATAAACTAATTTTAGTCTATGTTGAAGTCAGAATGAACTGTTATAATATGCTTTTAATTCCATCAGTATTTGTTGTGTGTCTATAAACAACTTTATTGCATTCGTCTAAAGACTCATAGTAATAGCCACTGGAAGTGAAAACCTGGATAATCGTGACGTCATTAGGAAGCCTCTGTGGGATGGTTAGACCCAGTGGTTTTTCGCGATCACGGAAAATGGGCAGAATTCACAATCTGTAATTAGGAATTTTAAATTCAATCTGAAGTCAGCAATTAATTAATAAATTAATGTTTGGGTTACTTTATCACTTCCCATTGTCAAGTGTTATAAACTTGATGATTAATTTTCTTAATACATAGAATACATAGACGGCATATATATGATTCTATGAAGATTCGTTTACATGTATAGGCCTACTGTATTACATCTGCATAGCCAGAAGAATCCTTTACCCGTGTCAAACTACATGGTTTCAGCAGTCGTAATTCACCCAGCAAAAACTGTTAGCCAGTCACAACAATGTTAACGTTAAGTGGTGTAAAGATAATTAATTATTATTATTTCTTATTTTAGTATTTCTACAGTTAAGAATCATTAATTTAATCATAACGTGAATCCATGTCATGTTATTTTCTGAAACCAGTCTGGTGCATGTTATGTCATACATTACAATGGCCAAATTTCTGTATCCAATGTGTTTTGGATGATTTGAGTGATTAAAAAATAAAAATAATGTTATTACATTGGTGAAAATCATTTGTCACCTAAATTTAGGTTTATAATTTATATATTTATATATAAATTATAATGGCAAGTAGCTAGTAGTGAATTATTTTTTCAGTAACTTGTTTCAAACTTACATCAATTAAGGTGTCAATTATGTATTATAATTATATACTAAAATGGAAATTAAATGGAATTTGTAAAAATGGAAAACATTTTCTGAAACGGAAAATCACTGGGTCTAGATGGTGCATATAAAATACCTGTTGCTGCTCATTGTAAACAGTAGCCTATGTGCCAGTAGCAGGTTTCTTTCCTCACTATCAAAATGGTTCGTAACCATATGTCTGATTCCACTATAACCGTAAATATAATATGTTGAGTGTGTCGTTAAATAAAAAATAAATTCTATTTGATGATTTATTATTTGAACCAATTAATCACTGCTTGCCATACGAAACAAAATGTAGCGCAATGGTAGATCTTCCACATGTTATATGATCAGGCTGTTTGAAAGCCAAATTTAGGTGCTTACGTTTTTATTTTTCTTGGCTTTGAGTTTAGCACAGCATAAGCTTGATTTAATGTCCTTTGATTTACCACCTAGCTTTGTTAAAGTACCATTTTCATTCATCTTTCAGTATCTATCTTTCTCTAAAAATATGCTAAACTCAGATTTTATTAGCCTTATTTTGTAAAAAAAATTTAAAAATTATCCAATTCCTTATAATATTTGAATATCAACTGCATGAGTCCAGGTCTGAAAAATGTTAAACATTTTATTGTTTGTTTTTAAAGATAAAAATTGATGCAGCATGTATCGTAGACAAGACTGCCACATCTGGATATGATGAAAGCAACAGTTTGGTGCTGCCGTCTAAAAAACGGAAAACTGATAAAAAGAAGGAAGTAGTACATCATGTCAAGAAGCTGAGCAAAAAAGAGCGAAAGGCACTGGAAAAGGTTATAGAAAAACGGGAAAAGAAAAACAAGGTATTGATTAGAGATTAGGGTTTTAGAATAGTGTGGTGACCAGTGATATGGTCTTAAAATCACAGCATACTTTAAACTTTAGTCTCTGAAATTTATGTTCGAACACTAAGATAACTGGTCTTTTAATTTACTCATCTGTTGTCAAATCTTTACTGTACAGTTTAAAGCTACTGTGTCGAGAATACTTTTATTATTTAAACATTTAGAAAAGACTATCCAGTCATGTTATGTCTAACTGACATGCTCCATACCAGACTCATTATCCTACTATCACTATCTAGGTCACATACAGATGCTCTATTTTAGTACATGTTCTTTCACAGGGGACCTGCCTCATTTAGACAAAATGACAAAAAATTTTTTTTACGTTTGCTGATACCCTTCATAGTGAATGCTAACAAGTGTAATTCAGATACTGTAGTGCTTATATGTTGTGTTACTAACCAGAGATAAAATATGGTAATCTGACTGTTTGATTTCAAATAATATCTGCTATCTGGTGGACCTGTTAAGTTTATATCTTGTCCCACTCAGTACCAGCTGTACAATTTTACTCTCCCGTCATGAAATGAACATAATGGTTTCATGCTGTTAGTCATAACAAGTAGTCAGTAAAATAATGGTAACATGTTGCTGCTATCTACCTGACTGGTCTTTAACCATCTGTCGATGTCACAAACCATAAAAAAACACAACACAAATCCCATCTATGTTTGCTAATTAACAATGATTGATGTTTTAATTATTTATCTTGAAAGCGAGCTGAAGTGTTGGAATCTCTGAGTGGGGTACAAGCAACAGCTGAGGAAATGAACTTGTTTACAAGTATTGCTGAGATGCATTCACAGAAGTTCAAGCAGTGAGTCTTTCAATTACGGGTTCAGTACTTTAGCAAGAAATATTTAGTGAGTTAGTATTCAAAGACATAAACTGAAAAAGACAAAGTGGGTGCATTATTCCATAGATTATGCCATAGGTAAATGTATAATGCTATTGTTTTAATGAATTGAAAAGCTTCTGCATAGTGAGTACTTTCTTAATATTTGATTATATTTTAAAGCAATTTATTTATTTTTTTAAAGAAAAAAAGTATCTTATTTTTAGTTTTATACTGTGCACTCTATATCTACAAATGCAGTTTTTTTAAATATGTCTTTTAAGCAAACTGCACATTGAGATGACTCCAGTGGGTGAGGTGAAGGTGAACAGCATTGCTGGAAGTAAGAAGAAGGAAAAGGAGCAGAAGAAGATATATCTGGAAAGTGACGAGGACGAAGCTTGTGAATCTGACAGCTCGATTAATACCTCAGACATGTCCACAGACGATGAAGATAGTGTTCCACAGCCAGGGGGAGATAACCACAGCCGGGTGGAGGGGACTGCACGAGATCAGACAGAGGATGGTCTGTCACAGAAGTGTAGTGAAAACACAGAGATCAGTCTATCTGATAAAAGTACTGTCAAAGATGTTACAAAGTCAGAAACAGCAGACAGAATTGAAGTGGTGGTTGCTAGCGAGCCAGCAGTGTTTGTGCCAGTGTCGCGATCAGCTGCAGTGCAGGTGAGTAGATAAAAAATCACTTTTATTTGTATCAAATTTTAAATAGTACTGATTTGTCACTGTGTATTGTTTCAACTGGTATCACATTAGTCACACAATGTTTCAGTACATTTTAAGGTTCAAGTTAATTGTCACATCTTAGTATTCTACACGTTAGAGAATTTTATTAGGATAATTAGAAAAATAATTGGCCAATCTAAAGATTATCTGCCACCTACAAGGTTATCTCGTAGTGGAGTCAATGCTATATAATAAAGCTGCTGGCAATGCAGATAAGTAATTTGGTGCACATCAGTGTGAAAAAGTCACTTTTATTTTTATTTTTACTGACTTTGATTTTTGTTATATTTGACGTCCAGAAATGCATTAAAGGGTGACATTTGTAATAAACTTTGAACCTGGTATCCAGCGAGTGCTTCACGACTGGTATATCAAAGACCATGCTGTTTGTTATCCTGTCTTTGGGATAATGCATATAAAAGATCCCTTGCTGCTAATCGGAAAGAATAGCCCATGAAGTGGAGGCAGCAGGTTTCCTCTTTATTTACATGGTTCTTAACCATATGCCTGATGCCATATAACTGTACTCTAATGTGTTGAGTGTGTCGTTAAATAAACACTTCCTTCCTTCCTTTAAAAATGAATGGCAGTTGATGTGTTAACTATCTAAGCAGCAGTTAGCTATTTATGCAGGCTGCCAGGCTGAAGCTGCCAATTCTAGGTGAGGAGCAGGTTGTCATGGAAACCATCAGAGAACATCCGGTGGTTGTCATCTGTGGTGAGACTGGGTCAGGGAAGACAACTCAAGTACCCCAGTTCTTGTACGAGGCAGGATATGCTCAGTGAGTTATCACCTACAACACCTTTGGCATATATTGCAAGCATAAAGTAGCAAATAAAACAAGACGATACAGATATACAAAGACATTTTCAAAGTACTTGTCAGCTCATTTCATTTAGTGATATTTAACCTTGTGACTAGTGAATAATTTTTTGTAAAAAAAACGGTGTTAGTTGGTGCAGAAATACGATTTCACTTATTTACTGAATAAAAAAATTAGCTAAAAATATAAAATAATGTTCGCATGTGAATTGGTACAAATTATTTTTGACTTTTGTTCATGTTTAGGTAGTATTTTATACCAGTTAAAAACTATCGAAATTGTGCAAAAAATCAACGAAGTCAGCTTTACTTAAGTACGTTAAAAGCTAGCTGTCCGGCAAATCACCCATTATTAATAATCCGTGTACTTTGTCGACTCCAATTTTTTTCTGAAACAAATTTTGATGTCTCGTCTGCCATTTCACAACTTTCAATGTGCATAAAACAATCAAAATTACCATCAAATTAGCTGATTCAATCAGTTATCAATTCCTCAAAGTGATTGTAACGTTCCACCATTACTGTCAAACGAAAACACCCGAAGAAAATTGCGTTTTTTATTTTTGGGGAAAAAACTAACAAAAACAAACCATAGTCATAAACACATTAGCCTATTTCCTGTTGCTTGGGCATGCGCACTAGACGTTTCCGGGTGCAAAATGGTGGGGAAATTGTATTAAAGGGACACATTACGATCAGCAATTTCCTACTTGACGTTGGGCAAGATGTCTCGCCTGCAATAGTCAGAAGTTAAAGAAATAGCATTTTACCAAACCACAGTAAGAAGATGGTTCTAAGTAACTATATTGTCACAAGCAGCAAAAACAGGCCAGTAAGTTGATCGTGATTATTGTCGTGTTATGTGGTGACATTACTAATAGGGCTCTACTAGGAATTTTCTAAAAGCTGTCACCAGTTTTTTGTAATTAGGTCATTAGTATTAATACATTGTTCTCTATTCATTTCAGAGTGTAAAGATTTGTTCATTTGGCTTACCGGGTATATGTAATGTCTTTGTCTTTGTCTTCCAGCAAAGGTGCCATCATTGGAATCACAGAACCACGACGAGTGGCAGCCATTAGCATGTCCAAGAGGGTCGCCATGGAAATGAATTTATCTAGAAGGTAATATTATAATCTTAAGTGATCTTATGTAAGAGTATGATTCAACTGATGTATTAAATAAATATATTTTTAACAACAAGAAAAAAGTAACATAATTTTCCAAAATGCTTATAGAATCATTTGGTGTAGTCAACCTTTAAATTATATTTTTCAATAACTGAAAACAAATTTATACTAGATTTTAAACAAACGTTGCATGTTTCCATTGCTGCTGATCAGTATTGTTTTAATTCAAATAATTAATTATATCAAATATAATTATACTTTAATTCTCTTATTTCAGAGTTGTTTCCTATCAGATTAGGTATGAAGGAAATACCACAGAAGAAACAAAGATTAAATTCCAAACTGATGGTGTGCTACTGAAAGAAGTACAAAAGGTCTGATTGTTTTCAACATTGCACTATTTTTAGTTATTTTGTGATATTTGAAGACGTGTACAAGAACCTGGTAACCTTCTTCTGTAATATTTGGTGTTATAAGTACCATTACGCATGGTAAACAACACTGAATTATTAAAGGAAACACTGTGTTTCCAGTATTCATCAACACCTGTTTTGATTCAGTAAAGAGCAACAGGAGAGAAATGCTTTATTTAAAACTACTATGTTGAGACTATTTTTATTATTTAAACATTTAGAAAAGACGACATTTAGAAAAGACATTTGTCTAACTGGTACGTTTCACACCAGACTTATTACACTACTATAACTATCTTGATCACATATAAACGCTCTGTTAGTACATGTTCTTTCATGGGGAGACCTGTCTTGCTTAATCGAAATGGCAAAATATGAATATAGCATTTGACAATATCCTTTGATAGCAAAGGGTAACAAGTGCTCCTGCTACTCTTTGCAAAAAGCAACTAAAGATCTTTCATATAATATATATATTAGACCAGATAGCACATAATTATATGGTATTTAAAACATCAGCTTGAATGAAAAATAGCTCTGTGGGTCCACCATATGGGTTCAATGAAGAACCCACTGTACCATAACTGTGACTTTCTATAAAGTAATGCATGTATATTTTGCATTTAATAGTTTATAATGATCAGACATGGAATGTTTAATAACCATTTTACTATTTGATTATATCACACTGTTTTCTTTTCGCTATTGCCAGAAAGATGTTACCTTTAACACGAATTAAAACTGTTTTCCAATGTTTTATTTTATAGGACTTCCTGTTGACGAAGTACAGCGTTGTGATCCTGGACGAGGCTCATGAGCGCAGTGTGTACACGGACATTCTGATTGGCCTGCTCTCCAGGATTGTCCCACTCAGACAGAAGGTAGCACAAAATAGTAAACTGATCCAAAAGCATCAGTGTTTTGGCAGTTATGTACATTTTTATGTTGCATTTTTGTTCTGCTGCTGTGTGTATTAGTGTACAGTGTGTATAAAGTAATGTATTGACATGTCTAATTAGAATTGTTATGTTCCAACTGACATCTTAAATCATCATTTGAAATAATCAATTTAAAAATGTCTGCAGTCAGTCAACATCCATTAAAATAATTTCTCCGTTTTTTAAAACCTGATTATTGGGTAGTAAATAGTACGTCAAGCAGTTGATTGTTAACTAATTTAAAAGAAACGTATTACAGCAATTTAATGTCTGTAACTGTTTCAGAGAGGAAACCCGCTAAAGCTGATAATCATGTCTGCCACACTGCGAGTGGAGGATTTCACACAAAACAAGCGGCTCTTCAAAATTGCTCCCCCAGTCATTAAGGTAATCTATATCTACTGAGAAGATGCTTTCTTTATCCTCGTTGTTTAGTATTATTAACATTCTGCCATGGATTTGAATTGATAGTCTGGTAACTGTAAGCTGTATACTGACCACTGGGCGTTCTTCAGTGTGGGAAACTCTGAGATAACTGTGATGACAGGTATTTATAAAATGGCTTGCTTGCTGCAGTATTTGGAAAGAGCAGTCCATGTGGCATCAGCAAGATTCCTTTCTCATCTGAATAAGCCTTAACTATATTTCTAGTACGGTTAAAATGTATTGGTTGCTCTACAGCTGATATATCATATGCACGGTATGTGTTATCTTGTGTGCATATAGAAATCGCTTACTGTTAATCTCAAAGTTTAGCCCATGCAGTAGCAACATGTTTCTTTATTGTTGTCATAATAGTCCTTATTTTTATGTCTGATGCCATATAACTATAAATAAAATGTGTTGTTTACGTCATTAAATAAACATTGCTTTCACTCTAAAATGTGTTGATTGTGTTGTGAAATAAAATGTTTCCCTCCTGCTGAGTATTTTGTTGTCATTGTTTGCAGATCGACTCGCGTCAGTTTCCTGTGACAATTCACTTCAACAAAAGAACACCTGTTGATGACTATTTGGCAGATGCATATAAAAAGGTAAAACATTGTTTTTAACGTTTTGACTGCCATTGAATAAAAGTGCAGTGTATCACATTGTACAAAATTTTAAGAAGATGGATATAAATATTCAGAGAAATGTTATATTACAAAACCAAATGTAAATACCTTTAAGCAGTTTTTTAATACGCCCAATAAAAGTTAATTAAACAGTCTTGCCTGTTACATACGACCTCAGCTTGATGCCCAGTAACATATCTGCTTTCACTCGATCGTTCCTTTTTACTTTCCTCCTTTGCTTGCTTCCTTCGTTCATATTAAGTTAATATTGTATTACTATTGTATTAATTATTTGTTAGTATTAGTTTGAAATGTGATGACTACTATTCTGGTGTACTTATGAACTGTGTAATTACTTTAAGATCTGCAAGATTCACCGCCAGCTGCCAGAAGGGGGCATCCTCGTGTTTGTGACGGGTCAGCAGGAAGTGCACTCGCTGTGTCGCAAGCTCAAACGCACTTTCCCCTATCGAGAGGGTTCTGGTTAGTATCAGCAACTCAAACACACTTTCTCCTATCAAGAGGTGTCTGGTTAGTATCATCTACTGAAACACACTTTCCCCTATTGAGAGGGTTCTGGTCAGTATCATCTACTGAAACACACTTTCCTCTATTGAGAAGGTTCTGGTTAGTATCATCTACTGAAACACACTTTCCCCTATTGAGAGGGTTCTGGTTAGTATCATCTACTGAAACACACTTTCCCCTATTGAGAGGGTTCTGGTTAGTATCATCTACTGAAACACACTTTCCCCTATTGAGAGGGTTCTGGTTAGTATCATCTACTGAAACA
>JAUTBW010005238.1:0-11899 GCA_032361425.1 Peltospira smaragdina
TTTTTTTTTTTTTTTTTTTTTTTTTTTTTTTTTTTTTTTTTTTTTTTTTTTTTTTTTTTTTTTTTTTTTAATATATTAATATAAATACAATCCCTGATATTATCAGGGGCAGCTGCCACCCCCCCCCACTCTGCTTCTCAGAGGGTATGACCATGATAGTAGGCTAGATGTGTCCCAACTCTCGATTTACAAACCCAATTTGATAATTAAGCTGTAGAAATAAGAGTGTGATATCAATTATAACCAACAAACAGTTTTATTTTGTTTAAATTTCTTGTGTATCATTTGCTTTCTCTGTTACCGGGTAAATATGTTTACGTAAAATGTATCACCTCTACAAAAGATAATGAGAGTTGGACATGGTTCAGAGGTAAAGCAATCACTTATGGTGCGGTTGATCGTCAGATCGATTCCACACGGTGGACTCACTGGGTTATGTAACGTTCCACCTAGTCCTCCACAACTGGCATAACAAAGGCCATGGTATGTGTTATACTGTATATGGGATCATGTATATAAAAGATCCCTTGCAGAGAGAGTAGTCCAGATGGCAGCAGTGGGTTTGCTGCTGTCTATCATATTGGTATCTGATGCCATATAGTCGTAAATAAAATGTGTTCAGTGCACTGTTACATAAAACAAACTTCTCTCACACAAAAGAGAATCTGATTTAGTATTTCACATCCATTTGAAACTCTGTGTTTAGTATAATCTTCAAGAAAGAAAGAAAACAAATTACAAAAATGTCCAGGTACTTTATTAATATATACTAATAAACAAAATACTTTCTTTCTATTTATTTACTGCAACTGTTTACAGATCCAAGATTACTGAGCAATGATAGAAAGTCATATAGAATTGGAAATGTTACACAAATTCTTGATCTGTTGTCAAACAAAGGTATCTTGCTAAAAGTCATAAGTGGAATCAATACTTTTACTAGTATCTGCCATTCATTCGTTTGTCATCCTAGATCACATCAAGTCATGTTCTTGAAATAAATATACAAACAGCTTTTTGAAATTCATAGGTATCATCTCTTCCTATAAGCTGAAACAGTTCTATCAATTTATTCCATCCATCTCCTTATGGGAGAATACTGCATAATCTTTACTTTATAAGCATGGCTGTCTTAACACATAGGCTCACTGGGCCTCATCGGGTTTTGGGGGTCCATTGATGCAAATCTACACTGGTTTTGAACTTTCCTCATTAGTAGTATAACTGCAGGGCTGCATCCTGATACTTTGCCTTAAAACTGTAAAACGTCACTGCTTATAAGTCAAATTACTTCAGTTTCTTATGCTACAAACATCTGCAAAGTGCCTTTACCTACAAAGTCAAACATTGTCATAATACCAATGCTTTACCAATGATTTTCATTCTCAAGTACAAATCTGAAGTCTTCCACATTCCAACATATTTATCCTGGAAAGTTTTAGTAGACAGCAGCTTTACCCTTCAACATCTCCACCACCTCTTTTTTGTCCCTTATTACCGATGTCTTTCACATGGTGGGTGTCACTAGATGACGCAGCTTTAATGCCTTGACCCTGAGCCATGACGGGTTTCATGGCCGCCATCATGCTGTGGTAGAGATGTGGAAATAGTAACTCCTGAGTTGCCAGAAGCTGCTTCGTCCTGTGACGTTCCTGAAAGTAAATTTTAAAAGTTAAAGAATGAATACAAATTATGTGTTTACCAGATGCAGATTTAAAAAAGTGCTAAGTATTTTTTCAAGTGAATAATACAAATTTAAAAATATAATTACAGTTTGTTAGTCATAATTGTTAAATGTTCAGTGTTAGATTTAAAATATATTTGTCCTAGATGTTGTGATGTTATTGTTGTTGGGTTGTTTTGTTCTTGATGGTTATTTTGTTCTTATTTTTTTTAATTGCATTTTTTAATATATTTTTTATATAGATCAAGATACCACAATATCATCACTACATAAATTGTAATATACAATCTAAACAACAAAACAGAAAGCATAGCTAAAACTCTTATCTGTGCACACAAAGCATTCATAGCTAATAACAAAATTAAGCACAAACCAGTATATACTGTAAGGTATTTGACTGGTGACTGTATATTACAAAATAACTATTGTTAAAGGTTTACCTTTGGCGCTTCAAAACAGGCTGGGCAGTTTTCTGCAATAACAGGCAGCTTATTCTGAAATATAATGTGTGGGTTTTTTTTATATACCAAGCTAATGAATAGATTAAAGTAAAACATTTCAGACACAAAAATATGAATATTCTGCAGTAATATATTGGTTATAAATCATTTATTAATGAACTTGATGCATCTCCTATAGAAAATATTCATAGATGCCTAATGCAAAACAACAGTAAATAATATAGCCTATTTGTTTTCATTACTAAATAAAACATTTCTTTCACAGATAGTGGCATATTAGTTTCTTATATTTCTCATCGTACTATATAGCATAAGACTAAGTACTACTGATCAGACTTTTCTCTCATTCAATCAGCGTAACATCACTGGTATGTGCTGTTCTGTCTGTGGGAATCTGCTAATGGGAAAATACCACTTGTATGTGAGTTAAAGGATTTATCAAATGTTTCACATTCAATAGATGATTATTAAATCAATGGCATAATTAAACAAAACAAACTTCACACTTTTGTCTCCCCAATCCACATGCATGATAGTATATACCACAGTTTTTGATGCATTGGCTGAAATATGAATTAGTTCAAAAGGTGGGGTTGGTCCACAACACTGAATTATGTTTCACTCCATATTAGTATTACTACAGTTATAGAATTTTTTTTTTAAAGCTAAATAAAATTATCCTCTACTTTTTTCTCTATATGTACATTATTAGTAATAAAATATAAACTAGAACACACCTTCTCAGCAAAGTTTCTCAGATCTTTTTCTCGGACAAAAACAAATGGTCTTATTACATGTAGGTCACCTTCTCTGCAAAAAAAAAAGAAGAAAATTAAATAATAAAACTAATAATTTTTATTTAAATGTATAAAAATCCTTGTATATGAGAAAATAAACAAAAATAATAATAATATTCAAATAAAACATTAATCATTAATTTCTGGCTTTTTTAAAAACATTGTAAATGAATGCCATCACCATAAAGCCATGCACCAACTTAATCATTACACCACACAAGGATATTTCCTACATTCTCTCTGTATGTATTCTCAAGTGTTATCAATGGTTACCAGCTCTTTGGCTACTCAGTTCTAAACCTGTATTCCGTGTTCCACTAGGGCCTTGATTGCTGTGGCCTGTTGTAAATAATAAGCACCAAAATTGATATATACTGTATATTTTGATTGGACTAGTCTTCAGGGTAACAGTATAGTTTTTTTTCTTTCCCACACATTTGATATAACATTGTAAATTGCCCAATTTTTTTTTTTTTCCTTTAATTAAGCAGACAACAACAATAATAAAATAATACAATAATAACAAGTTATTATTATCATCATCATCATCATCATCATCATCATCATCATCATCATCATAACCAGGCTATCAAGGCAGCCCAAATAAGAGAGACACTCACTGGACAGTGTAGTGAGCCTTCATTGTGCGGATCAGTCCGTTGTGAAAGAAGGACATCAGAAAACTGAAACATGGCAAGAAGAAAATATTTAACAAAGCACTAAACACTACTGTATGTGTAATATCTGTGTTAAATCACATAACTGTAAGTATGAGAACTGCACACACAACACTCCAGGAGTTTGAAATAAGAAATATCAATTTTAAACTGCACCCAACGGAAGCAAGCTGTAGGAAAATGTAATTTTCTGCAAAAAAATCTGTATGTTTACACACCTCATCATGAAAAATATTAAAATTTTACTTCATTTTTAACAGCACACTCAAAACATCGTTGTTAAAATGGTTATATCAGCATCACTAACATTTTAATTATCAACTGACTGCGTGTCACGAGGGCACTTTCACCACTAGGCTATCAAGGCACCCAATTTTTTTAAATACAACTAATTACAATAAACACTGCTAACCTCTCTGCCAGGTCATCAAGGTGTTGTCCTAGTGCCAGAACATTGTAATTTCCATGTCTTGCTGCTGAGTAGATTCGACCTCGCTTCATGCGGCTACAGAAACTGCAGATTGATGCACACTCATAAGGGAGGTTCTCAGCTGTCTCCAGGATACCTGGGAAAATAATATCACAAACAAATGTGTGTGTAATACACTGAATTAAAAAACAATAATAATAAAATCAATTATTTTGTTTAGTTTATTTACATATTAAAAAAAAAAAAAAAAAAAAAAAAAATATTATTGATTGGTTTGCATATTAATTTAATAAGGTGCATTGGTCGTTTTAAATATATTTATTATAAGTTTCAAAAAATCTAACTCTCAAATATCATATGACTGTTAAAAGTTTTTATAGGATTCTTAATATGAACTAATGAACCAGTTACCCTGAGATTCGTAGAAATACGGCACACCAAGTTGATGTAGGTATTGTTTGAGAGGACTCGGGTCATAGGCTGAGGTCTGGGGGTCAACTGTTACAGCTCCAAACTCAAAATGTACACCCTGAAGAAAACAAAATCATAATAGAGGCATAAATCAGCAATAAATTGCTTAGGTGATCAATACTTACATTATTTAAAGAAACTATGTATGTTGAATATTTTAATATGTTATAAATGAATGCTTAATATATTATTGGTAGTACTGTTTAAAATGTAAAACCAAAAAGTATAGATTTGGTTTTAGCACATTATATCAGTTTATATAAAAACATAGTTCAAGAACTAACCCTCCCTCTGGCGTAGAACTGGAACTGCCTGATGGTGTGTAGAAGAGACAAGGAATCCTTTCCTCCAGACAAACACACAAGCACTCGGTCGCCATCTTGGATCATATTGAACTCCTCTATTGCCTGGAAAGAATTCATGTTTTAGTCAGTGTTTAATTCCAGTGAGATCACTTACAAAGACAATTAGATAAAGCAAAGGCAATTGGATAAAATAAACCCTGAAATATAATGGAGAAACATTAATCTCTACAACAAAATGCATCCCCTATTTTTATCAAATAATATAGGCATATCTGTTTCATAACATGAAGATTACCATGTTTTTATTTAGCTACGGTTTTGTACAACTTTTATTTTTAAATAAAACAGGCAATGTTTTTGTTTGTTCCTTTTCTCAAAATGGAACTCTGAACATATGACATCCTCACACCCAACCATCTTTTACTTTTACTGAAATGCAAATGCAATAACTAATGTGTAATGCATTAACACCCAACACTTTACCATACCTTTACCGTAGGCTTGAAAATGATTTTAGGAGGAGAAGCCCATTTACTCTGCTGCTTCTGTCCTTTCTCTGTAGACTGATCTGACTTGCTGACATTTTCAGGTCTTGTTCCACTCAGCCTGCAGCGGACATCAGGTACTTCTACACATGGTTCAGAAACATTCATACACACATCACTGCAGGATGTAGCTTTGTGTGCCTGAGCTACAGAACCACTGTGAATCTCTTCTTCACACACAGTGTTGTTCTGTTTACACTGTGTAGAGTTCTGTTCACAAACTGTGGTGTTTTGTTGACACATTGTTGATTCAGAGATACCCCTTAAACTGTCACTGCCTGTCCTTTCACTCTTCACATTTTCAGGGCATCCTGTGGATTTACTCTTTTCATTTCTCTCTTGTGGGTTTTCATTATTTTGTATTTGTGCATCCCTTTCAGAGCTACCTGTTTCTGTATCTTTTGTTTTTCCCTTATTCTGTTTTCTGACTAAGCATGTAGAGCTGCTATTTTCCTTTTCATCACTTCTTTCTTTCATATTTCCACTCTTCTCGTTTCCACTTACACATAAAGAACTAAATCTTTCACATTCATCTTTCATTTGTCCACCATTCTGTTTTCTCTCTTCAGATTCCAAGACACCCTTATCACCAGCAGCATCTGTTGCTCTTTCAGAACCCACAAAATTCTTATTATCTGAAGCGCTGCTTACGAGTGGGTGTGTCCCAAACTTGAGTGTTTGTGGACACGGAAATGTGTTTCCCTGTCCCTGTCCCTTCTTGCTCAACCCAGCTTCACTTACACTTTCATCTACACCATGTTCCTGAAGGACAAACCCCCGCTCTACAGCTTCCATCATTCCAGTCATAAACAATTCATCTTCAGACTGAGCTTCCAGTGGTGAACTTTTGTCACAACTGTAATTCCCACTTTCATCACCACGTGTAGGTATTTCTGCTGCTTCATCGCATTGTGTTCTTTGACTTGACTCTGTGTCTTCCATACCCAGCCGAACTCTGAGAGACTGGGGGAGGAAGGGCAAGGAGCTTGGAGGCAGGGGAGGAGGGCAGGTCTCCCCACTGTGTAGACACTGGTGAGCTTCACTAGGTAAAACGAACCAGCGGAACGGCTGAGATTCCTCGTCAAACAGCAGAGTCTGGTCAGACAGAGGAACCCTGATCTGAAACAGAGAGTAAAACAATCAGACGGATCTAGTAAAACTGTGAGAAATATTCTGTAAACATCCGGAAATATTAAGAAAAATATTTCAAAATATTCAGTATATCACAGTGAAATGTCCTGTAAAACATTCTGAAAGTTTTGGTAAAACATAGTGTAATATCATATACAACATACAGAAACAACTAATAAAACAGTGTGAAATATCCTGTAAACATTCAGAAATATTCAGAAAAATATTCGGTATATCACATACAGAAACATTCAATAAAACAGTGTAAAATATCCTGAAACTTTCTGAAAGATTCACTCAAACATTTTGAAGCATGCAATAGAATACAATTAAATCAATAAATAACAATAATTTATTTAAAAATTTTACTATATACTCAACACATTTTCAATTAACAGTTATATCAATGTTTGAAGAAAAAAAATAAAGAAAAAAATAATAATAATTTAAAAAATAATATTAAAAAATAAAATAAAATAATAATAGTAATAATAATAATAATAATAATAATAATAATCATCATCATCATCATCATCATCATCATAATAATAATAATAATAATAATAATAATAATAAATTAAATACTACAATAAAATATTTAGAAAAAAGCAGTCATTCTAATGGCAACAAGTTCAATTTTTTCAGATAAATTTTATAAATGGAAAATGAAAAAAAAAATTGTTTGATTCAGTAATACAAACCAAAACACAACAAACAAAACTTATAAACAACAATAAGAAAACCAGCTTAAACTAAACATAATTACAGGTGTTAAAACATTCCTAGGAGATATATAATATATATATATATATATATGTGGAAATTATGAACTAAAGACAATTCTATTGGATTTGTTTCTGATCAAATGCCTTTTTTCAAATGGCGATTTATTTTTATTCATTGTAGAAATTGTACTATTTGAAGACATAAAATATATTTGAGCATTAATTAAGAACAAGTTACTGTTTGGCATGCATGTTTGTGTCAGTGTTTCTAAAACTAATGGACATAATTAGATCTCAATAACTGCTTGCGTATGACACTAACATAACCTAACATTGTGACAATGAGATACCAGAAGACTGTAACCCAAGAGTCCAACTGTTTAAACAACCAAGTGACTCATCCAACATCATGCAACATACAAATAACTAAGTCCACTGGATTGGGATACAACAAACACCATGATACTTTATAGATTTTTAGACTGGTAGGCCCAATAATGACAACATTTGACAAGGATGTTGCTACCAGTAATTCAAAGGCAACAGGCCCATCTGTCTTCAATTGTCCTTAATGTTTAATAATAATAATAATAATAATAATAATGATAATGATAATGATAATGATAATGATAATGATAATGATAATGATAATGATAATAATAATAATAATAATAATAATAATATTTTAAAATTCATTTTAAAAAATGCACTTAAAACATTTTTATTAATGATTATATTGGCATAGGAAAAATGAGAACAGGCATTGATCTCGGATAAATCCTATTTCAGGTGAGCACTTTCACCAATAGGCTATCAAGGTGTCCACAAAACAATAAATGATGCCAGAACATATACACTACAACACTCGCCTCATCCACATAGTTCACATCCATCCCTCGCTGCAGCAACAGCTTGACGATTTCCCTGTAACCGTAGCAACTGGCAAGCAGGAGGGCATTCTCGCCGTTGTTACCGTTGCGGTTAACGTCAGCCTTGCTGTGGATGAGGAACTCCACAGTGGACATCTGGCCATTCGCACACGCCCAGTGGACAGCGGTCAAGCCCTGCTCGTCTGGCTTGTTCACATCACCACCTGAAAGACAAATACATCACTACCCTGTAGCTTGTCTGTGCTATTCACATTACTGTCTGTAGAAAAGACACGGGCACATCACTAACCACCGAGTAATTTATCTCTTTGATAAATTGAACTCACATTTGTATGTCTCTAAGTGGGAGGGGGTGTATGTATGTATTTTATCTTCCTGTAATGCCTATAAAACCTTCCTCCATCTCTCTCTCCCTATATCCACTCTGCATCCCACCATCTCTCTGTGTGTGGTTCTGTGTTTCTCAAATATTAGGTATACTAGAATATGGCCCAAATGTCTATGTTTAGTAATTTTCAGTAAGTAAAGAAGTAAGGAAATATTTATTTAATGACACACTCAACACATTGGTGTATGGTTATATACCAGTCTTGGGACACTGGTTGGAATGAGGCATAGCATAACAGGTCCACCATGTAGGATCGATCCGACAACCCACCGCACAATGATTGAAGGTGCTTACCACTGAGCCATGTCCCGCTCCCAGTAATTTTCAGACTTTGGCCATTAAATAAAGGTATGGAAAGTGAATTCTTAAATCTACTGGTTTTATGACAATTAAAATCTACAAAAATTCCAGAAACACAGCACATCGCACACACACAATCACACAGACACACACACAATCACACAGACAGACACGCACAATTACCTTCCATGATTTCCTGCTGTAGTAAAACCAGTTCACCTTGTGCTGCCATCTGGTGGATACTCATATCTGAATATACCAGCAAATAATTTAATTGTTCAGCAACATCTTTACACAAAGGAAAACATCGGCTGAATTAGTTTTGATTTTACATTATCTTAAAAAGAAATGCCTGTATGTAATGCATGGCAATTTTCATTTAAGAAAACTAATGGAGTAGAAAGATTCCATATTTCTAATTACTGATTTTAGTTAGAATAAAGAAGCAAGCTTGATCAACAATTAGGTTTTCAAATGATTAGGTTTTCAAATGGCAAAAACTTTAATTTAGCTCAGAAATACCGCTTGTTCCATGTTTGCAAAATGATACAAATAACTTTTTTAAATGTAAGATATACGTACTCATCTTTTATAATTACTAAACATCAAGTTGTATGTTTTTATATGTTTCTGTTTTGTTTTTAAAAATATATATTTGATTCAAGAGCAAGTCACATACTACATACGTTCAATAATAGAAGGTGTGGTGGTCTGGACATTCCCTCGTTGTAAATTTGTCATCACAGTAGAAGGCTGAAATGAGAAGTATGAATAAATGAAACATTCCTAGCAGAAATTAACATACTGCACAAAGGTTTAAATTCAATTATGATTATACAAAAGAAAGAAAAAAAATCAGAGAATATCGTCACATTTTCTATAAAACAATGTGTAACTTCTTTATATTTTTTAAATATGGAAAATTTTATATGCATCATCTAAAACTGGCAGCATGTTTGGTTTCTGGTCACATTATTGGATACAGGCATATTAAAACAGCTGACTGATTTGGCAATTTTTTGGTATACCAGTTGTGAAAAGGTTATCAGAAATAGTTGAGTGGGTTTACAAAAATACTTTTATCAGTGCCACATAATTATGGCAAAAAATATATATATATATATATATTTATTTTTTAAAATTTAATTTAAAAAATAATAATAATGCTCTCATAGGAATTGATTTTAACTGAATGCATATTACACTAATGTCATGTATCAAAGTTGTCTATAGATACAGTGTCAGTAGAAATCACCTACCCTGAATGGTGACAAGGCAGATTTCCCTGGGGTTGCATATCCTGTTGACTTGGATGGTGATGGATCACTGGTGGTACTTTCAGAGCCTCCTAGAAACATAAAATAAGTAAAGCAAGATTTGAAAACACAGCAGTGCATCTTGGATAACATTCTAAGACATTATAAAGTAAGGGCATCTAATATTAACTTTAATGTGTCATATGGCCAATGGATATGAAAACTATTTGGGTTTTTTTCGCTTTGTAATTATTTTGTAGCCTAATTCTGAAAATCACTGTATTTTAGAATATCTGATAAAGTAAACCTATACAGCAGGATGTAACGTCAATTGTTGCTGGGTATCTAACTTCCAATAAAAAAATATATCAAATAATCTGACAAATTATGCTGAATAATACATTAATGCTACAAGAGCTCTATATAAAAACTATACACCAAACTTCATGTTTAATGAGTTCCTTCATTTAGTGCTTAAATTATTTCATTTCCGTCGTTCTTGCTTGGGAAATATGATAATTTAAGCTCTCAAGTCGTAAATATTATCTGTTACTGGCACTCATGCAATATCCTCCATTTATTAACAGAGCTGAAACACGATTCTTACCATCCACAAAGGCATTTTCAACCTCAAGGTCATTGAGTTCCTGATCACTGTCTATTGGTGAGAAAAGATGGCGACCAGATGTCGACAATCTTTTAACTGGAGATACACCTTTCCAACTGGGATCAATAATTCTCCGAAACTTCTCTGATTGTTCCCCTGCCTCTGATGTTGCTGTTTGCGATGGCTGTGTTGAGTATTCCATTATAACAATCTAATGAAAGGAACCACAACATTGAATAAATATGAAAACTTCAAAACATCACATTTAAACGCCTTGTTATTCACAAGCTTGTTATTATTATAGTTATTATTAGTAGTAGTTGTAATAATATGTACTAGTATTAGTACTGGTAGTATACACCACTTGTCAATTTGCCACATAAGGGCATCGAAGTCGTCCCTGCGTTCAAGTTATCGCCCCTCTTTTTCGACTAACTCAGGTGAAGCTAAATACAATTTCAGTGTAACTAAACTCCACAATTGAAAGGTCCTTAATGATACATCAATTAAATTTACGACTGTGAAAATTTCAAGCTATCTGAAGAAATAGAACGCCCAACCAATAGGGTTTTAATACAATGACCATTTAATATGTAAGAGATGCCTCTTTTATGATCTTAGTTGAATATCCACATACTTTGTGACATTTCAAAATGGAGGACGAAACTGGCAAGTGGTGTATTCTCAGTCGAAGAAGTAGGTGCTCTTATCCCACCTCTCCACTTGTAAATAACATATCCTGACACTGAATTTCAGCAGATTAACTGTATGATTTAAACTATTAAAAAGTTTACTTTTATCTGAGTATTTTTCTTTCTTGTTTTGCCTTCCTAGTGCAGTTTCATTTATCTGACAGAATTATTCTGACATTAAGGTCCACACATGAATATGTTTTGTGGTCATGGGTTGGCTAAAATTTGATCCTTGCTGGAATTCAGTCGTGTGTGTGCGTGCGTGCGTGTGTGTGTGTGCGTGTTGAAGTTATTGTTTAACTCACACAACAAATTCTAAAATATTTGTCTATATCGTACCATCATATAAATTTGAACATCATGTTTTCGAACAGCTCGTTTATACGCGATTTTCTATGTGCATACTGAAGTTGTGATGTTAGCAAGCATCGCAAATTTACTGGAAATGTTTGTGCATCGTTCACTACAAAAATGTTGGTGTAAAACTTCCATGTGTAAGAATGACAATTAATTTATTGAAAACTAATGTTAATTAATCAC
>JAUTBW010005349.1:0-11893 GCA_032361425.1 Peltospira smaragdina
TAGTAGTAGTAGTAGTAGTAGTAGTAGTAGTAGTAGTAGTAGTAGTAGTAGTAGTAGTAGTAGTTGTTGTTGTTTTTCATTACGCAACTATTAGTATAGAATATAGCATAGGTTTTTCCCGCCAACGAGTGTGTGATTCATTCAGTGATTGGACCAATCGTGTAGCTTTAACTTTCAGGCTTTTTCGAGTTTCCATATTGAAAATATTTAGTAGGCGAATTTGATCAGCAAGCCTGTGGTTTAAATATGGTTCGTAATCATTTACCGTGAGGTAAATTTGTCACAGAGAACGCACGGCAAGTCAGGTAGACTACCGATATATTTAAAACTCGCGCAGTGGAAGGCTTTGTCACTCTGACAATGATCGATCTCAGATCTCTTAGTACAGTTGAAATTTTTATTAAAAATTTAAATCTCAGATCGTGTTTTAGGCCTGACTTCGTCCTAACTTTTTCTGTAACAGACACTATATTATTTAGTTGAAAATCTGCATAGACCATCCGTGTATTTGGTGCTTGGTGCTTGACGTTTGTAGTAACATGAATTGGGTGATAAGGCCTATCTTCAAATAATTTCACACTCGAAAAACATCTGCTCTGCAATAAAACGACATTTGAGTTAATGAATTGATAAAAAGTATACTATATCTATCATTGTAGCTAGGAATTTATTTAATGTGCAATTCTAATCACTGAATATTGACATCAAACTTGAGATGTCTCTTTAATATATATGATCATTTATACATTTATTGTTTTATAAAAAAATCCTTGTAAAATGTGAATATAAATCAGTTTTGGATATTATATGTGTAGACATTATACCTTTACATGTATTTTAACCCAGCGTGTGTGGAAGAGTAACATGTGTTTAGGAATGTGTTATGGTACCTCACGTTGTGTGTACAAGAGTAATTGTTGAGCCAGCCGTGGTTTATGGGTTCGTAAATCTGGTGCTATCTGTCCGTCACGGCCAGTCACTGTAGCAGAACCCTACTGCAGATAGGCCTGGCCTTTGGTCTCCATCCACAGCTGATTGTAGGATGATTTGAGATGTTTATTGTCAATATTATGTTGTATGTCCACATTTGCTTCTTTTTTTAAAAATAAAAATTCAGGTGATCTGAGTTTTAATAGTGTAGTAATAAATTACACATGTTAGGCTATAATTTATGTTTTATTGTGGAAATTATATGTCTGTTATTGTTGGTGGTGGTGATAGTGACTTTTCCCTAGAACTACTTGTTCTAAATAATCAGGTGATCTAGGTTTAACAATTTAGCTGTTGCTGTGTGTTTAGTATGCAGGTCATGTTTTGTTGTGTATGTCATGTGTCTTTCTAAAAACTAATTTGAGCTTTAACAAAGATGTATGTTTGTATAGTGGTGCCTTGAATAATATTTTAGCACCACACCCTACAGAGCACTACACTTTACAAACAAGAAATATCAATAAACGTTGAAAACCATGATCAGTGTTTTTCAAATAAAATATTTTTTAAAGCAAGATATAATGTTTTTGACTTAGTTTTTCAGTAATGTTGCATCATGGACAATAAACATTTCCCACTCAAGACTGCATGACTGAGACTTTATTTTAAAGAAAACCTCTGAACTTCTGCCTTCAGGTGCAGTGTGGCAGATTCTTCAACATACCTGGTAATTGGAACACAAGACTTGCACACAGGCAGGTCTCTGCACCTTCCATTTGTGCTGAGTGCAAGCACTGATGGTCAAGATGTGCTGGTATTGTTTGCTGGTCGTGACCTGTTTTTAAACACCCTCATGGGCTAGATTAGAGATTCTGCTTTGTTTGTGTATGTGTTCATCAACTTGTAGATTGAGAACTCAAGGCTTGATGACTGGGGCAGCTAGTAATATGAAATTCCAACAGCTTCAGAGTATTTGTTGATTAATAGATTGATCTTTTGTAAGGAAATTATGTGGAATCAGCTTGTCAATATAGCAGTATAGTTATTGCAAGGGTATTTTCATGGATTCCTATTTCAGCAAGGTATCTTATAAATGCACCACCTCACAAGTAGGGTGGTATGTATCATGACCTTTATTATACAATTTGCAGAGAACTGGCTTGAATAAGAAATACTGTGGTGGGCTCAGTATGTTGACCCACTGCACTATCAGTGGACACTACTGCTGCTGACCTATGTCCCACTCTAAAATGGCTGGATATGGTTTTAATTACCATTGAGCAATGCACCAATTAACCTATAAGCCTATTTTGCCAGTCAGGCTGTCTGTACGTGTGACTGGCAGTGGTGGGTGTGGGTTGTCTACACCGAGTTAATTGCCACTTGTTTGAGGAGCAACTGCAGGTGCACTGTCTAAGAAACAAACATCTCATCTCAGACATAACTTTTATTTTGCCAAATTACACATCTGATATATTTCATTTCTACAAATTTTCTTTTAAAATTGCTATTTAAAACCACGTTTTATTAGTCAAATGTTCAGTTTTATAGCTACTTTGTGTAAATACTAGTAAATGGCTATGAGCTCTGGAATAAATTGCAGACTGTTAAAGATTATAGACCTTTACTTAATATTTGAAAAGTATAAACAGCTACAACTGAAGAAATTAATGTGTCATACAATATTGAGAGTTATAAATAATATGTGAATTTTATACATTTTCAATTTATTATACATGTATAAAACAGCTATGGCAAGTTCATTTTCAGAAATGTAAAATTGACATATTAATTGTTGTTTGTACATCTCACATTTGTGTCAGATAAATGTGTAATCATGAGCTTAAATAAACCACCTGTCTCAATTCAAGTATATCTGACACAGACAGACACGTTTTACTTTCATCTAAAGGTCATATCATCATAAAAGAAAAAACTCTTTTATGGTCTTCTTGGGTGGCCGTTATTAGTTTGATTATCCATATTTTTAGTGTTTGGAGACTATTGATTTTTAAATAAAAGTTTTATGTGTGATTGTAAGACTACCTGACTGTTAAACCTGTGTTGATGGATTTTTTTTTTGCAGTTAATTTTTTGCGAACATTCCACCAAGCTGCTGAAACTAGTGGTTTTTAAAGAGACCTGCTTTGATGTCTTATCTCAATCTAGATCAGACAGTTTTACAGGGCCTTGTTAGCCACCAAGATAGAACTTGTTTTTGTGCAAACTGGGAGTGTTTTCATCTGATTGGATTTGCTTATCTCTTCTCTCCTGTAAACACAGCATTTTACTTTTATATTCAAACTGTATGCATGTTTTCAGTGCAGAAGTATTAAAAGTATCTCTCCAAGTGTGTTTTTGTTTGTTGGCCTTGTAGCATATCAAGTTTATTAACAATACTAGTATTCATATTGATGACTGCTTCCTGAATAGTAAAAGATAATAATTATTATCTGTGCACGTGGTCATACTATTAAGTAGTTAGTAACAGCTGTCATAGTGAGTAATGAATGTTTCTACTGAAAATGTTGGCCATATTACTTTACTGTGATAAAATAGTACAGACCTGGAAAATGCTGCATAAAATTGATTTCAGTTATCTCTACATAATTCTGAATCAGTTGATATTAGTTGCTAATCATGTTTAACTAGCACCACAATTTCACTAATTAAAACTGTCAGATTATTTAAAAATTATTTAATGTTCTCTACCTCAAACACGTGATAACTATAGTCTCATAAAGCAATGAAAAATTAGAAAATCTTGGCAAAGAGTTTATTTAGCTTGATAGAAAAAACAGTATGGGTCAGAGAGAACTCCATGGAATGTTACTAGCCTCTGTGTGATTAACAGCTAGGGTTATAAAGAGGCTTGTCTTACTGAAATGAGTGTTGATGAGTTCATTGGGTTTTCCTTGTGTTTTGAATTTTTTCATATATTGGTTTTGATAAAATGGTGTATGGATTATGGAATAATTATGTCATATCTAGAACATGCAATGTCACTGAAATAAATTGAAACAATTATTCACAGCATATCTGCATGGTTTGAGTATGGTACTGTTAAAAAAAAACAGTGTTATATTTCTATAGGTGTTTTTTATATATTTTTTTATTTTTTAATATTTTTTATTATTATTATTTTATTTTTTTTGTTCTTGTTTTTTTTTAAATTTCTTTAGATGCTAATGTTTGATTTTTGGGGAGGAGGGAAGCTTGGTGTTTTTGTTGAAGAAAGGTATTTAAGAACAGTTTCTGTGAGGAGTTTTCTCATGTTCACTAGCTTTATGAGCTCAAGCCTTCTGTGGGTAGGAGCAAGTACCACACCATTTATACATCACTTCCTAGCGGCTGCAGTCAGTGTCTACACCACCAGTGCAAGGATAAGAGAAAATAGTGTGATGTACTCAACACTTTTTATTATATTATGGCATAGAACAGTATGTGTATCACTGAGAAACATCCATGTAAAGTGAAAGGAATCTTGCTGCTGTCACTTTATGAGTTGTTCATGCTGGTTAGTAACAGTGGATACTTTTTATGCTATTAATGGTAGTAGATAATATGATCTTTGTTACAGCAATTGTGGAACTGTGGTGACTGGTGTGGTTAAAGTTATTAATACATACATGTCACCAACTTAGTCTCTTAATTATTGTCACATATTTTTCTCTATCAGGCAACTGACTGACCATCTGCTGTTTAAAAATACCACTAAGCAACATTTTGGCACTAGGACTATGTAGTGAAATTTTGTACTCTTTTTGTTTCATACGTTCAACATGCTATGATGGTGAGCATTAAAAAAAAAAAAAAAACCTTTTTAGGCTAAGACTATTTTGTAATAATGTTTGTGATCAAGTGTAGCCAAAAATACAATTTCAAAGGTTTTTATCCAGACAAGTATTATTGCCACATGTAGCTGTAATGTTTGGAGGTGGATGTTACAGTGTTCAACTGGGACTACCACTACTTGTTGGACCAGACAGCATTCATGTTGGTCGGTACACGTGATGCGTGTGTCTTGCCTTGATCCACCAGACACAACAGTGATTGGCTCACAGTGCAGTCATTGCTCCAGCTGCTGCTTGTAAAAAAATGCACTTGTGATTCAGCATTAAGAAATATTGCAGTTTCAGTTTGTTGTTCACTGTACAGTGGATGCTGCATGTTTTTGGTGGTACCTGCTTTATGTTCAGATTCCTTGTCCTGGGGAAATACATTACTTGTAGCTATGTAGTTATTAGTGGAAGACAAAAGGTAGAGGGTGTATGCCAGTAGACCTTTTTTATTTAAAAATAAAAACAAAACACCTGTGAATTGAATCATGTCAACATTCCCACAAGAGGTGTTTTTCTAAATCATTTCTGAGTTACATATCACTATTTATAAAAATCTCTTCAGAGCATCCTTAAATATAAAGTCATAAAAGTATTGGTGGCGACTGATATGTAAAGACATTGGATTACTTTATTCTACTCTTAATCCCTAATTCCATGGTTCTGTTTGCAGGTATTGACTGCTATTAGCATTTTATGTACACATACAATATCCCAAGTTTTTGTTTTTACACACTATAATTTTTAGTTATTGTAAATTTAGCATTTAATGGTCTTTCACAGTAATGTTTTACCCAGCTTAGTTTTGCCTGTTGTACTAGTTGAGGGTAATTTGGATTTGTTGAAGTGAAATGAAGTGGATCAACTCTTGGCACACCTCAAGCCCACACGTTTTCTGGATGAAACACAAAGTTGATACATCTCATGTCTGCTGTTAATGATTAAATTTTATGTTTCATTTATTGTAAATAAACTAATCCCTTCTGTCATTTTAACCTGACTTTAATAGTTTCAGAATAAGTTAATTTAACAGTAGACATAAAATACGTCAGGTTTGTCATGCATCTGCTGTGAAATTTTAAGTACTTCTTGCTGTCAGGGAAGGAATAGCATTAAGGCAGTGTTTTTAAATCTTTTGTCTAAATGTCATGGTAACACAGATATCAGGTAATCTTGTTTAGAAATATTGACTGTTTCCTTAATCCCCTGTTATGCTATGGAATAACTTACATTGCTAGAATATACTGGCGTGTGTTTTTTTGTGTTTTTTTTGTTTAGTTTTGGATTTTTTAATTATTATATCCAAACTTAAAATTGACAGTGACTGATTGAAACATTTTATTGTTTTCAAACACAAATGGATTAGGCACAAGTTTTCCATCTTACTAGGCCTTATCCTCAATGATTACTGACAGACAAGAAAAAGCTGTAGTTTAGAACTGTAACTAAATACAATACTAGTAATTATTAAGTACAATATCACTCATAGATAAGCAGGGCATTTAGGATATTGTGGCCCAGTGTGCAGTGTCAGTAATTTTCAGACTAGGGCTATTTAGTACTACTACTACTACTACTACTACTACTACTACTACGGAATTATAGTTAACATATTTTAAGCATGGTCAGTAAAATGTAATGGTAAAACTATAGAATTGCTGCTTTAGTATTCACTGTACAATGTAGAACAAAGGTAAAATGTGGCCTGTTTGCTATTGCTCATTGAGTTGCTGACATCACAGAATTAAAATACTGCATTGGACCTATTCTCGGATTGTGTTTGTTCCTCGTCCAAACCAGTTCCTTACAACTGGTATGTCAAAGGTCATGGTATGTACTTTCATATGGTAAATTACATACAAAAGAATCCTAGCTGCATGTAAAAATAATACTTTCCTCTAAAGCCATGTGTGTATCACCTTTTTGTCAATCCCAAGTAATTTAATGTGCAAAAGACAATAATTTTTTTTTTTTTTTTTTTTTTTTTTTTTTGTATATGTGTTTCAGTGGGTTACTAAACAAGCTTTAAATGCAGAATCATGTATGTTGTTAAGTATGTTGTACCTGAATTCAAGTGGCACAGTAACCATGGACAGAAAAACTACAGATTAGAATACCATACAGCTTTAGTTTCTTATTAAGCAAACATCTCTTTTTCCTTTAATCCTTCATATTAATTTCATCATCTATGAGTCTAGCGGTATTAGGTGACCCAGTGTGCATATTGCCTGTACCAACACTTGGTGTCTTGCCACTGTTTGTGGGTGTTCCCCAAACCATGAGTCTACGTAACAGACAGAATGGACCTGTTCTGCATGTTGCCAGTCTGCTGTTCATTATTACGTAACCCTCTAATCGCAGTATTAGTAACTACACTAATTGTGATGGCTAATCACGCAGGTATTTTACAAGGTTTGGCTGTGGTGACTTCACAACGGTAGAGCACATGCTCAACTGGTTTTAGCTGTATTGTTAAAAGGGATAGCATTACTAGTTGGTGAGGAATATGCTGGAATTTGTTGAGGCTTTGTTATCTTTGTAGATCTTCTGCAGACAAGTGGCCAGGGAAGAGTTACATGTGTAATGGGCTTGTCAGTGCGTGAACTTGTAGCTGTGGCTAAGTGGTACACTGTTTTCAACAGTGCTCATCTATGAATCACATTTCATTTGTAGTGTATTCTTATTCTTATAACTTGTAAAGAAATACACTTAAAAAAGAATTCTGTGGCTCAGTGCTGTAAACGTTGCAATGTATGGATGACTTTATAGACTTGTGGTTGAAGCACCCAGCTGGTGTGCAGCCCCTGTCAGTGAACCATTGTTCTGGTTGTAATAAAGATGTTTCTTATGCTTATATGTACCATATCTTATTTGAAATGGTTTGAGTTTGTCATGAAAAAGGAAAAGCAAAATAAAATTGTAGTACATGACTACTGTCAGTATTAACAATATTATCAGTACTGGTATAAGGTTTCAGTCTTGTTCATGGAGACTGTTGTCCACAGTATTAATTCCATTTGAAGGGATGTATTATTATTACTTGAGTACAATTACTGTGTTTAATTTATAACAACCCTATTGTGAAAATCAGTATTAACAGATTTGTGTTAAAGGAAGATTTTTTTACTATATGTTCAACAGATTAAGCCAAGGGTTTTCTTAAATTCATAAATTCTCCTATTAGTCAATATTTATTTCACTAGCCATTAGGTGTTTAAAAACACGTTTTTGTTTACATTAATGGAGAGGTCTTAAAAGAACTTCTGGTAGCCCAGTGGTGGAGCACCTGCTTGATTCAGTCGGTCTGGTATTGATCCCATCAATGAACCACTAGGATTCTGTCAAATAAACATAATTTTGACACCTGCATAATTACTAGTATAAGTGTTAGCAGAATGTTAAATAAAAATATTAGGAAAAAGAAAACCTCTGTTTATTAGACCATATTGAAATAAACTATGGAAAAATGTAAACTGTTACTCAAATCTTGGACCTTATGTCCAGACGTAGCACAATAAACTGAGCGGGTTTCAGTGACATGTAATCATGTCATGCTGTAACAGTTATTTGGTCAAGTGGGCAGTGAGGAGGAATGTGTATCAAGTAGGTAACAGAACTAACAGTCAGATTGATTCATCTGTGGGTCTTACAGTGGTTACTCACCCTCTGGGCTACTCCTTGTAAATGCTGGCATTGGGAAGCTGGTCATACACGCAGTTGTTTTCACTTACTGTATTGATATACTGTCGAGTTTTTTCCGGCTGCCAGGTATTTCAGGAAGGGCTGAGCTTCATATGTAGGTAAACGGATGGACGGAGGCGCCAGGTGTAGTTTGGATAGCTGTGATGGTCATGGTATCAGAGAGTGATAGCTCTAGACTCTAGAGAGAAAGAAAGCGACATTTTATTTAATGCACTAGACACATTTTATTTATGCTTACATGGCATCGGACATACAGTTAAAGACTATTTTGACAGGTAGGAAAACCCCTCTGTTGCCACATAGACTACTTTTTCCAATAAGCAGCAGAGATGTTTTATATGCGCCATCCCACAGACAGGCTAAACATACCACAGTCTTTGTTACACCAGTTGTGGAACACTAGATGGAAAAAGATATAGCCCAATGGGTCTACCATGTAGGACTGATTTAATGATCCATCACATTGGCATCAGGTATAGAGGCACGGCAGGAAATCGGAATACTGTGTATAACTGTTGCTCAGTGTAATGGAGTGTAGGCTTGTCTTGATGCCAAAGTTATGGAAGGCTATATGGACGTTTATCATGTTGATGGCTGATAATGGGGGGAGTGTTGTAAGCTATATCTCTGAGGAGCGTCATGCCTGATTTCTGATTGACAACTCCGCTATGATTCATGTTTTATTGGACTTGAGGAAGGCTGGACTTGTCTTACACCTAAATTTTTTGCTATAAAAGTATTATTACTACTACTACTACTACTACTGCAACTATTGCAACTACTACTACTACTACTATTACTAGTACTACTACTACTTATTATTACTACAACTAGTGTTATAATTATTGTTGTTATTGTTATTGTTATTGTTATTATTATTATTATTATTATTATTATGATTATTATTATTATTATTACAGATATTGAAAGGTTTTATTTAACAACACAGAGTGTATTTAAATTACAATTATATTTAACAGACCTGGTTAAGGTCTTGGAATATAGAAAAGGAAACCTGCAGCAGATACTTTATGGGCTACCCTCTCCATTTAGCAGCAACAGATATTTTTATATGTAGGCCTACCATCCTATAGACAAGAGAGTACATACCACAGCCTTTGTTTATAATAAATTGCTTAGTTGGTCTATGAAAAGGGATTGATTTCATGACCCACTGCACCTTGAACAAATGAGTTAAGTGATACTTCCTTTTTTCCTTTTTTATTTGTCTCAGTTCAATCCCTATCAGTGGAATACTGTTTTTATTGCTTCTCATAATAACCATACCATACTATAACTTGAAAACTTTGGGTATATTATTAAATAACAAAAAGGAAACCAGAATCTATGTTTGATGAACTGAAAGTTGTGTGCAGTTACCTGTTTTAGAAATATTCAAAACAAATGTACCGGAGTAGTACTAGTAGTTGTTTTGGTGTATTTGTGATTTATGTCATGTTGACGTCCTGTTGCTAATGAATTATAAATTGGTGTGTGGCTCTACTGCTGTCATTTAACATAACAAACATTAGCTTTTAACGAAAGTCAGATTTACAGACTATAAACAGAGTAATCTTGCATCATGTTTTATTCATAAATATCAACCTTTGTTCATGATGTGTAATGTTTGCAAACATTGGTGGTGGGTTTTTTGTAGTTTTTTTTTTTTTTTTTTTTTTTTTTTTTTTTTTTATTTTTATGTGACATGCATCACCAAGTAATGTGATTGCAATTTCAACAACTTGTTTGTGACATGCATATAGTTATAACAAGTTCAACCCAGTTATCAGTGATAAAAATAAACACAAACATACATGTCTGTTGCATACAATTATGTTAATGGTATCTGAAGGAATTTTTTTTACTTCATGACAATATGTGTTTACATATCTTATAGACAGGATAGCACATACCATAGCATTTATTCTAGAGGTGCCTGGATAGCTTAGTGATGATAGTGTGCCTGACACATGGTCAGTCTAGTATCAGTTCTGTCAGTGAGCAGCTAGGGGTTTTTCTAGTTAAAATGTTATCCAGTTCTGATATACCGTAACCATTACTAAACTTGTGTTTTAAAGAGTGTCATTAAATAGATGTGTTGTGATATAACTATGATGAGAAATAGCTCAGTGGTACCAAGTAGTTTTGTTTAACATGGACCAGCTGACTTAGTTATGTAAGAATGAGAGAAGAAAAGGTTTATTTACAACACTTTATATGGTGTCAGATTAATATGGACTGTCAGCAGTTTAATAACATTTTTCATAAAACGGATATCCTAAGGCAGTAGGCTTGTAGTATAAAAATGCAGATTTGTAAATTATGTAACAAATTACCCTGCTGTTTGACAAATTAATGATGTCTGGATTTGACTGGTGATATTGCGTGCAGTCAAAGATGAAGCAGAATAATTTAATCACAGGTAGGAGAATGAGGTATTTTTTCTTGAGATTAATTATTGACAAACTCCTGATTAATAACCCAATGTACTTCACAAACTCTCAGACATATGGGCTGAATATCTACATGTTCCAAAACTGGGTCACCCTGTACAACTTCAGGGGTTGGGTATGTATAGGGAGGTTACATGCCTCGAAAAACAAAAACACCTTTTGATCCTTGTTTCCATATTCCCTCCACATATTTTGAAGGGAGTCTCTTAAGAATTCCAAAATACACATATTAATATACTATCTGTCGGTCTGTCTATTGGGTTATTAATACTGTTGTTATTACTATTATTATTGTTATTGTTATTGTTGTTGTTGTTATTATTATTATTATTATTATTATTATTATTATTATTATTATTATTGTTATTGCTATTGTTATTATTATTATTGTTGTTGTTGTTGTTGTTGTTGTTGTTGTTGTTGTTGTTGTTGTTATATTTATGTTTATGTATATCAATACCCAGCAAGGAAAAAACTCATTAATTATAAGCTTATAGTTTACAAGATTTAATAGTTTAAAATAAAAACAGTTTATAAAGCAGTTGGTATTGAAGGAATAAGAATTGAATAGGGATCTTTAAATTTTTTATTATTAAATCCTCACACAGTACTGAACAAAATGTTTAAAGCTATTGTTTAAAGCTACTGTAAATTTCTGCTACTTGAGAAAACAGGAAAACAAAGATTCAAGTGCTAGTTACAAATCGGATATACCAGAAGGTGAATTCACAGCAGATTGTCTAACAGTCATTCACTAGTTACATAGCAAACACTGAGCTTGAGAAAACAGGAAAACAGATTCAAGTGCTAGTTACAAATCGGATATATAGAGGATATTACATGGGTGTCTGTGACAGACGATATTTATGACATGAGTGCCTAAATTATCATATTTCCTGAGCGAGAGTGAGGGAAATGCGATAATTTAGGAACAAGTTTCGTAAATATCGTCTGTCATGGACACGAATG
>JAUTBW010005460.1:0-11891 GCA_032361425.1 Peltospira smaragdina
TCATAGTACACAGCAAGTCATAATACACAGCAAGTCATAGTATACAGCAAGTCATATACACAGCAAGTCATGTACACAGCAAGTCATAGTACACAGCAAGTCATATACACAGCAAGTCATAGTATACAGCAAGTCATATACACAGCAAGTCATAGTATACAGCAAGCCATAGTACACAGCAAGTCATGTACACAGCAAGTCATGTACACAGCAAGTCATAGTACACAGCAAGTCATAATACACAGCAAGTCATGTACACAGCAAGTCATGTACACATCAACTGACTGTACACAGCAACTCATGTACACAGCAACACACTGTACTCAAACTCATGTACACAGCAACTCATGTACACAGTAACTCGCTGTATACACTCATACACAGCAACTCACTGTACACAAACTCATGTAAACAGCAACTCAGTGTATACAACAACTCACTGTACACACACAGCAACTCGCTGACACAGCAACTCGCTGTACTCACACAGCCACTCACTGTACACACAGAATAACTCACTGTACCTCACTATTGCCGAATGTTGTGCATGCAGTCTCTGTAGTTAAAAGTACCATGTACTCGTCCTAATGGGGACACAATGGATATAGGTTGTTGTAAAAATAAAATGAGGTAAAATACAATAACTAACTGACATTGTTTAAATAATCTGTGTTCACTTAACACTTTCATTTAATACCAACAAGGATAGTGTGTGTGTACCTTGGAAAAAGGAATCTGGTGAAATTTGGAACTTCATTCCAAGCAAATCTTCACATATATGCTGAAAATAGAAACAAGCTTTTATTACACTAACAGGTGTTCTCAAATCCCTCCTCTCCTAAACAAAGACTTTCTATATGCCTAGGACATGACTTCTGTAAGTGACTAGTTTTCAAAATAAACAATGAAATGCTTTTAAAATTATCCTTTAAATATTTTTTTATAGTTCATGACAGGCATTAGTCTTAAATATACTAGACAAATATTTAACTATTGTTTGATATCTTGTTCATAGAACCATATTATAAAATTGCTGAGATGTGTTATTACAAGACTGTGAGAAATGTTTTATTTAATGACACATTCAAGACATTTTATTTATGGGTATGTGGCCTCAACATATAATTAAGAACCATAATGATAGTGAGAAAGGAAACCTGCTGCCACTGTATGGGCTACAGAGATATTGGTCACACTGGAAGTGATGAATAAACCTGTCAGGTGTGCAGGAAAGATCTGTTCAGCATGAATGTCTCACCGTTTCTCCATGGATGTGTTCAAACGGCACAACGTCCTGCTCCTTCTGAGACCTGCAATACAGACAGCACTGTAACACCAACACAAACCTGGTAGTTTTAACTACAGAGACTGCCTGCACAACATTTGGCAATAGTGAAGTACAGTATCTGTTTACAAGTGTCTTTGCCATGTGAATGTAATTGTAGAACAACTATAGAAGAAAGGCTCACTCTGTCCATAGCCAAAGTAGCCATTTGCTAAATTATGAAAAGTGGCTACATAATTTAACATTTGGATAATAAAATTTTGTTAAAATAGCCAATTTAGAGTTTAATTAGGCTTTCCAGACAGACAAATAATGAGAATGGGAAAGAAAAGAAAGACTTAGGGGATGGGGAAATGCTTTTCAATAATTTAAACTGAAGATAATAGTGAAGCAGAAAGCTAGCTGTTCTCACCGAGCGCGACTCTGGTGGAAGTAGAGACTGGAGACACTGGCCGCCCTGCCTGGACCCTCAGAGAAATAGCGGACCAGAGATGCCCTCACCCCATCAAGCTCCTCCTGGGAGAACAGTTTTAAACAACTTCATACACCATCAAGGTTAATAACATTAAAGGGATATACTAAAATATAAATAAGTTAGCACCATTAAAGGCATTTATACCATAACATACATAAGTTTTACAATATTATAGAGAGTTATACTATCCAGTGGTTTGGGAATATATGTGTAGTGGTACTTGAAACTCTTGATATCACCAAACAAATAAACATAATTGAACAGTTCCTGCTAAAAATGGGCTCTCATCATACAACTACAGACTTAAGTGGGGACATTTCTTCCACAAAAAAGCAAAATATGGATGATTTGTGAAATAATAAATATTATTCACCCGTCATTACACATAGTTTTTCACATTAAGCATTTTGATGTACAAGATGTTCCTGAAAACTTACGTACCATTGCACCATGCTGTTAAAACATGCCTCTATGTTTTGCTCTAAAATCTAGTTCTGTCAGCTAACAGTAACACAACAGGTTTTAGCTTATTTGTTCTTCCCCATGCTTATAGAAGTAGGTCCAGACATTAATAACATTCAGCCTTTAATGCCATTTAAATAGCATTATTCAAATCTAGACTTCCAGTTTTAAAAGCATGAGGTCGTGTGTTGTAAACAAGAGGTAAATTAAGTGCTCTACCTGCGACAGGTTTTGGGGGTGAAACTCGACAACTGCCATGACCTGTGACCCAAGTGTTGTTCTCACGGTCAGCTGATGCCAGTGACCATGGTGAGATTCAGGGTCAAACACAGCCATCTTGGATTCCTTGAGAAACTGCTCAAAACACTGCATAGACAAATAACAATAAATGAACAAATCCACAATATTTCACAATCATGGTGCACGTATAGAACGGTTGTGTAGAACTAATGTCACCCATTTCAATACCTGATTTGTTATACTCAGTTATACAGTGTGGAAGATTTATACCCTTCAGTATTAATATTTATTTGCTTAACTATGGATATCACCCACTTTTAACAATGGGTATATCAGCTTGCGACATTTCATCATGTGTAAAAGTAAAAGAGTACACTCACTAAGACAGCTAAGTAGGGTGAATCATTAACAAGTGTTCCACAATTAGATACCAGTGTCCTATACTGTCCCTGTCATTCACTCTATCACTGCGACAGCATGTCAGATAACATTACATGAACTCTTTTGATAATTAATCCAGAAAATCTATTAATCTTAAAATTACATTGTCGATTTTACCATATTTTAATACTGGTTACTAATACAACATACAAACACTACAGTACCTGAATTACACTTGTTAGCCTTCAATATCAAGAGATATTGTCAAAAGGTAAATAAGAATTTTGCCATTTTGTTAAGTGAGATGGATCTCCCCGTGACAGAACATGTACTAACTTAAAGCATTTGTGTGTGACCTAGATAACAGTAGTGGCATAATGAGTTTGGAGTGAATCATGCCAGTAGGACATAACATGACTGGATCATCTTTTTTGAATGTTTAAATAATAAAAATATTCTCAACATAGTAACTTTCAAGCTGTGGATCTTCTTTCACTGCATAGTTAGCATTTGGCAACAGACACCAAATGTGACAGTTAATGAGATTATTAAAATCTCAGTTATATTTGTATTTTAATTTTAATCCACATATTTCAGAGAACGCAGTTTTAACACTTGGTTTCCTACCCAGTCATGTGAGAACACTGAGACTTGCCTGATCTAAACAGCAGCATCAGCAGTGCATGCCACTGGTATACTGCTTGCAGCTAAACGTCAATAGACACACATGCAGCTTGTGTCTTTCCTTACCTCTTCTCACACTTTCGTCTGATGCCAGCTATTTTTATTAGAAGTACCAGTTTGTTAAAGAAATGATTTTATAAGTTAACAAAGTATAAACCTTACTTGGACAACTTTCTTCATCTTGTCTGGTATTATGTCTATCACATCAGGGCTCCCAACACACTTGTTTCCATCACGGTACAGACCAAAGCGAAACCCAACCACCGGATCTGTCAAAGATTCATATACTAAACAAGTAAACATTAAAAAAAGTAATTCATATACTTTGTATTGATAAAGTTATAGTTACTACTTATGGTAGTAACAAAGAAAATTACTGAAAACCTTTTCATAAATTGTCTCAAAGAACATTTGAAATAAAACATAGTTGAAATGAATGTCTTCAGATTAAAATAAATCTTAGCTAATAATTGATAAGTAGCCATCATACATACAGGACTGTTTTTAACCTTCTGACTACTGTAGGTAACATCTCTCACCTAACACCACAAAATGAATTAATGGAGTGTCAACAGCATTACACTGTAATCAGAGTATCAATGTTACCTCCATTATTATTAAAGTTTCCAGTGTTATACATCTTGTTACTGATGTTCAAAGCTGTCTACTGAACTTTTATTTATTGAATGTTGTTGAAGATTTAATATTCGCTACAGAATGATGCTACTTTTTATTCAAGCTTCACTGTCATTACTGGATGTTGCTTGTTATCTAACAAATGCACTTACCATGTCCCTCTAAGCTTTTGCCGATGGAAAACTCTGACTTGTTTCTGTAGCCACTGAGTACGGGCTGGAAGTAGAAAGAGCAACACACATCAGTGACAACATGCAGAAACTCACTCACGGTATAGTGGTCATTTATCACACAAACGTTAATCATGTCCACTAAATACACATTTCAATGTGGGCATTTTTAAAGAAACAATACTCATCTTGGAAGTGTCTCAAGTATAGTGTTTTCAAAAATGACTGTTAGCATAAGATAACATATGAGCATTATCTGCGATGACTCTGGGTGTGAATGGTAATCTGTTTGTACAAGCATGCAGATTTTTATCCTGATTTATGGATGCCGAGCAATCCAGTCAAGGAACATTTTATTGTCAAAATTTTGATTAAATGAACTTGCAGTGCTGGTTAAATATTATTAGCAAATAATATCAAATTAATCAGAACTGTGCAGCAATATCTGAAATTTGTGCAGCATATGGTGACATGATACTGAATAAGATGTCCCAGGCAAATTAATTAGATATATTCATAAAATATGAACAAAGGTCAGACCCTGATTATAAATCAAGTATGACGTGGTATTTTGATGAGGGGCGAGTGCCTAGCTCACGCTCAGTGTGAGACTGAAGCCTTGGCAGTGAGATTGTGAGATAATACCTGCTGTTGGTTATAAGGTGTGTGCACATGTACCTAGATAAAAATAATTAACTGTTTCTAGAAACCACTTGAGTCAGGTACTTACAGACGGAATGATGGGAAGAAGCTCACAACACAAGCCATTAAACTGTTTTCTAAAAAGAAAAAATCTACGTATTAAAATATCAAATTTCATCAAGGTGAAGATAACACTGTCACTGAGACAGCCACATAATACTACATTGGAGATACCACAAAACAAAAAACAAAAAGCAAACAATACTTCAGATGTAATTTGTCTGTTACCTTCTACCCCGACACTGACTTTAGTGTTACTATACATATACATAACAAATAGCACTAGCAAGGTTAAACAAGTTAATAATATAAAATATTCTGTGAAGAAACGAGGCTAGCTGTGGACAAACCTCTGTACTGTGAAGAACTCTCGTGTTTCATACTGATGCACCAGGAACTTCAGCAGACTGGATGCTTCTTCTATCTTGATCTAGAAGAAAGTAAAGTTTCCATCAATAACAATCTATGGAAGCATGCATTTTACTGATGCCAAGAATTATGATTACAGTGTTTCACAAGCACTATCAATCCAAAGTATTTAAGAAAACTGAACTACAACACAAGCAGGAATCAAAACTTGTCTTGATCAGAATGGCGGCCCAAAGGTAAATATTGTATTATCTGACTTTAGGTCAAACTTCAGCCTCCGACAACCAGATTTAAAAACATGACAGAAGTTAAAAAGGAATCGCTATTTAACTTCTTCAATTTTACAGTGATTATTACAGAAAAAATTGAAATCCATAAACTTAGCCTTTGGTGTGTCAATAAGTTCTGAAAACAGCACATTTAAAGCTTCTCACAAAACTTCCATTTCTGATGTATATAAAAACAGTAGCACAGAATGGTTCAAAGCAGTCATTTGCCAGTCTTTGTTTTAGGGTGTTCTCACTGTGCAATGTATCGCACCTACTTGTAGCACATGTCTAGTGGTACATATCATGTAGTGTCTCGGTACTCACTTTGAGCTGTTGTTCATATGGCATGTTCCACAGTGGAGTCACGCTGTTCTTTAGCCTGCAATCAGAAACATGGCCAAAATATAGGAAATGAGTTACACACAAACTGTGAATCACCATAATTAAACACAACATCTTGGTAAATATGCTAAATATATTAGAAATAAAACATATCTTTTGTAATAAAAAATATAATGTGACTCCTTAGTTCTGGTCTGGAATACCATTTCTGAAATCAAGCTATGAACATCTATTTTTATTAATTATACTTTGGTTGTTCTTGTTCTATTTTATATAACTACACACCTAATATTCGATAGTATATTTTTCTCTTTTTTGTCAGTTTTTGTTTCTATGACTACAGCCTTGACATCTGGCGATGTATTAACCTCTGGTTGATCTTGTTTTTGTTCTATAACTACAAACTTGATATCTGGTGGTGAATTGTCCTCTGGTTATTCTTGTTTTTGTTATATAGCGACAAACTTGATATCTGGTGATGTATTGTCCTCTGATTATTCTTGTTTTAGTTCCTATAACTACAAACCTGATATCTGGTGGTGCATTGTCCTCTGATTATTCTTGTTTTAGTTTCTATGACTACAAACCTGATATCTGGTGGTGTATTGTCCTCTGACTGTTCTTGTGTTAGTTTCTATAACTACAAACCTGACATCTGGTGGTGTATTGTCTTCTGGTTAATAATCGTGTTTTAGTTTCTATAACTACAAACCTGATATCCAGTGGTGTATTGTCCTCTGTTCTTGTTTTAGTTTCTGTGACTACAAACTTGATATCCAGTGGTGTATTGTCCTCTGTTCTTGTTTTAGTTTCTATGACTACAAACCTGATATCTGGTGGTGTATTGTCCTCTGACTGTTCTTGTTTTAGTTTCTATGACTACAAACCTGATATCTGGTGGTGTATTGTCCTCTGACTGTACTTGTTTTAGTTTCTATAACTACAAACCTGATATCTGGTGGTGTATTGTCCTCTGACTGTTCTTGTTTTAGTTTCTATGACTACAAACCTGATAACTGGTGGTGTATTGTCCTCTGACTGTTCTTGTTTTAGTTTCTATGACTACAAACTTGATATCTGGTGGTGTATTGTCCTCATGTTATTCTTGTTTTAGTTTCAATAACTACAAACCTGATATCCGGTGGTGTATTGTCCTCTGACTGTTCTTGTGTTAGTTTCTATGACTACAAACCTGATATCCGGTGGCGTATTGTCCTCTGACTGTTCTTGTGTTAGTTTCTGTGACTACAAACCTAATATCCGGTGGTGTATTGTCCTCTGACTGTTCTTGTTTCAATTTCTTGCTGCATGGTTCTGATCCCTCTTCTGTAAGATATAGAAGAAAACATGACGAGAAATTTCTACAAATTCAACAACAAACCAGTCATCATGTAAGCTCACTGATGTGTATTTATAGTGTTTCAGCAGGAGACTGTGGAGGTGGGCAAGTTTTTGAACATAAGGGTGTCTCGAATAGTATAATTTTAGAAGTGCCCATCTAACACACGGTCAATCTCTGGCAGTTAATCACTAGGGTTTTTTCTAATTGATGTGTTTTCCCCGCATCAATATACACATTAATAAAAAATATGTTGAGTGCATTGCTAAAAACTATTTTTTTAATGTTAAACATATTACCACTACCCCTTGCTATTGTTCTTGTGTATATTTATTTGTGTATATCACTCTTCAATATTTATGATTTCTATTACAATTTGTACATTTAAAGACTGTAAACATAGAAATGGCATGTTTTGTGATAGGCCAGAGGACAAACAACACAAACCTTGCTGTTTTCTCTTCTTCAGCAGAGGATCTGCTGATGGCTGGGCTTTCTGTAAAATTAAATTATACCGGTAATAACAACTATTAGCAAGAGAGACAAGATAATCAATAACTCTAGCACTGGAAACACTTCATGACAGGAAGTGATTAGTGACTTACTGAAGGACGATTTCACATCTGCTATACATCAGCAGGACATTTATAAAATAAAATGATAAAGTGAAATAATTTTTATGAGAAGCTATTCAAAGCACCTGAATGAAAATGATCTGTGTCTAATAAACAAGTTGTTAATTTCAGCCAGGAGGCACTGGATTCATATTTAAATTAAGGCATTTCCTTCACTAGAATTGTTATCATGTAACCACTTATTATGTCACCTCATTTTGCAACTTTCAGTCTTTGAAGTTATTACATTTTGTATGTATAAAATCCTCTGTGCGTGTGTGCGCGCGTGTGTTTGTGTATAAATGTATGTCTTCAATCTGACCAATACACAGCTGTACAATACACAGCTGCATAAAACATCTAAATAACAAACCTTGTTTCTATTTATGACTGATAAATAATCTTCTATAAACTATTTGTTGGTGTAATTAAGTGTAAATAAGAACAGTACAGACGTACACCCATGACACTCCTGACTCACCTTGGCCTCCAGCACAGATTCCTTCCACTTGTGGCCGTTGATTTTCTTTAGGGCCTCTTCCCGGTCCTCTTCACATCTGCTCAGAAAAGAACACTAAACCAGTTATAATACTGGGAAAAACAAGCTGTCAAATGGTGGGTTCAAACCTACTGCACCAATTCACATTGCATTTGAAGTCCACAACCATAACCACTCAACTACAGAGACTTTGTTTCAAGCCTTGTGAAGGCGAAAGGCATCTTCTGCATTTACTACTGGTGAGATCTAAACACACACCTGAAGGTGATGAAGGCGAATGGCATTTTCTGTATTTACTACTGGTGAGATCTAAACACACACCTGAAGGTGACGAAGGCGAAAGGCATCTTCTGTATTTACTACTGGTGAGATCTAAACACACACCTGAAGGTGACAAAGGCGAATGGCATCTTCTGTATTTACTACTGGTGAGATCTAGACACTCACCTGAAGGTGACGAAGGCGAATGGCATCTTCTGTATTTACTACTGGTGAGATCTAGACACACACCTGAAGGTGACGAAGGCGAATGGCATCTTCTGTATTTATTACTGGTGAGATCTAGACACTCACCTGAAGGTGACGAAGGCAAATGGCATCTTCTGTATGGCCTTTATCTTGTGAGGGTTCAAATGCAAGGTCTTCGTTAGCCTCTTCTTCAGCTCCTGAAAGGACAAAACATTCCAACAACTATGGTATATTATCAAATTTATAGGACTTCATTTCTCTAAATATTGACTATAATTTATAAATGGAAATTGTATTTGTTTGGAAAAAAGAAAAGGACTTGTCATGGTATCATCAAATATATTTTAATTAAAGGCTTATTATCAAAGATTTACAAGATTTAATTTCTCTGAATACTGATTATAAATGGAAAGTATATTTATTTGAGACAACAAACCGAAGATGTTTTCATTCAACCATGGCAGACAGATTAATAGTACATCACACCATAGTAATCTAAATAGCTGTTATTGTTTTCTGATTTATGGATCGTCATCGTATTTCAAATACTTAATGAAATATATTCTGATAAATGAAATATGGTGGTTATGTACAGCAACCAGGTTTGTTTCATGAGAAGTCTGTCATTATATTAAGTTTATTGTTGTAACATATTCCATTGTAATGCTTTTAAGTATGTTTGTTTTGACAAAACGTGTGTCAGATGGTGTAAATGTTATTGTAATGATGGTCACTGTAACAAGATCTGACTGTACATGGTTATATAAGGTAAATTTATGGACTCTTTTTACCATTAAATTCGTTAACACTGTGATAGTTTCATATGGTCTTATTTTGTTAGTGTTTTGTTGTTGTTGTTTTTTTAACATGCTTATAATGTGTATATTCCTAGAACACATATCAACATGATCTTTTACACTGGAAACAAAGTTACGTTTATTTCAATGCATGAAAGATACTCACTGCATAGCAGTATTTTCGACATTGTCTGGGTAAATTCAAAATCTCAATTTTGAATTTTTCTGATGTAAACTCCCCACGATCGAGGTAGTCAAAGGGATCGGTGACTGTCGCTTCCGGACATGTTGCATCATCTCGTCCTACATGAGCATCTGGCGGAGAGCCCTCGGAGGTCTTGTTCACTTCCATCTCACCTGAAACTAACAGTACAAACAAAACACATCACCATGCTGAAATTTTTACCTGTGATTTAATAAAAATCTAATTAAACTGCAATTTGAGATGTAGACATTAAAATTTTAATGATGATAAAAAGAATACCCTACTCATGTTTTGTGATGTTTTAATATATTAGCACTTGCTGACAAAAGTATAAAAATCCTTGGCAAGCCTCAGAATTTATCAAGTCATGATGAGGTTCACTAAATGTCCAAATGTTTTTTTTAAAACCTGGAGATGTTTATCTTAATGAACTAACCCTAATATAACCTAATTCAAAGTCAAACTCTAATCTAACACTAACTCAAACATTAACCCAAACTAAACCATACCCACTGTCACAGAATTCAGTACAGGGAGAACATAGATCTCTTGCATTCTTTTATTAATATTATGGACCAACTGAATTCTCAGATTGTATCGTTCAACATTTTAAACAGTAATTTTTTATCCTTTTTCCTCTAATCCCTCAACACCCTCCCCACTGACAATGATACACACTGAATTATGATTCTTACATTATAGATTACCAGCAACATTTTATATCATAGCATTGATCCCCAGGCGAATATTTTATTCCCCGGGCTGTATTTGGTTTTTACTGTCACTGATAAAAATATTAATTTAAAATTAAAATAATTAATATACATTAAATTTGTTAACATATTTGAATATGTCGTGTCAAGATGTACTAACATGAGACATATGAATATTTTAAGTGGTCGCATTAACCCCCGAGTGGCGTTTTAATCCCTGGGTGTTCCTGGGCTACTACATAGGTCCCATTAATGTCCAAATGTTAAATAACCGACCGGAGTTGGTCTTCTTGAAGAACTACCGGGCTACCAGAGGCAGAGTACAGGGCGGTAAATAGGCTGACCGGGAATTATTTTCACTGTAGGTTTAAATTATAAAAATAATGATAATGATAACAACAACAATAACAACAATAACAAGGAGTTTTTCGTGGGTAGGGTTATCATTATGAGTAGATTTCACCAGGTGCCGTTTTAGCCATTCCTCCAGCGAAAATGGTTCGTTCCCTTCGGCTTTGATTATCGATATAATGGCATGGGGTGCATCTCGCTCGAACTGGATAAACATTAAGTTTAAAATATGCAATTAATGTAGTATCAAATTACATCTACCATGTGACAAAAGAATTATGATGATTACTTGTTTTGTTACGTTTACTTTAAACACGATTCACATAGTCATTCGCGTTTGTTTTTTTCTTTCGTTTTTAATTCCATCCATATCCTGGAGACCCAACAAAACGTGCATTCACTTTTCATATTTACCCAAGGAATATAAACTATCTTTGAGATCAAATGAATTTTTTTTTAATTAATCAATCAATTAATAAATCAAATGCGGAATTTTAAAATTAAATATCCATAATGTATCAAATAAATATTTAAATGTTAATATGATTTAAAAAAATAAGTAGGCCCCTAAGGCTAATGGCAGTTCGAAATATTGTTTATCGGTTGTTTTAGTCTGTTCGCCTTATACAAAAACGGGTAAGGCCGAACCTAAGATAAATAATTTACCTGATTATGATGGTTTGGCTGTAATTGTTCGCCAACGTTATCACAGCTTTGTTAGAGATGGATGCTGATTGCTGATTTTATTATTTCGTTGCAGTATTTGTTAATGAAAATGTCTAATCGTACTATTAGTGATAGTTTTAAAATAGTAAAAGGTGTACGACAAACTAAGGATACAAAAGAAGCCGGTAATGTTTCTAGTGCGACACCCTCAAAACACCAATAAA
>JAUTBW010005571.1:0-18893 GCA_032361425.1 Peltospira smaragdina
TAAATAAATAAATAAATAAATAAATAAATAAATAAATAAATAAATAAATAAATAAATAAATAAATAAATAAACAAAAAAATATCAAACAAACACACAAATAAACCAACAAATAAATAAATAAATAAATAAATAAATAAATAAATAAATAAATAATAGATTACAGATAGACAGATAGCAACAGATAGATATAGATAAAATGGCAAGTAATAAATTATAAGCATTATATAAAAGGTGTTACATTACATTGTAGAAGACCAGTTCCACATTACTGAGATTCAATCACAAATTACAAGCTGTTACACTGCTAAAGTAGTTAGTTTTCCTCTTTCTTTTTTCTTTTTAAAATTTGTTATCAATACTTTATAAAATAAATAAGAAAATGTACCCCAGGGTGTTATTGTTTACTGTGAATTGTGTGTGTGTTTGTGTGTGTGTGTGTGCATGTGTGAGGTGTGTGTGCATGTGTGTGTGTGTGTGTGTGTTGTTGTGTGTGTAATTTTTGTCATGCTTCCATTAGAAAATTATTCAATCACGCCTGTCTTGGACATAACCTTTCATTTCAGAAAGAGTTCTGTCCAAGGTAGATGTGATGAATTATCAAAGCACTGCAACACTTCAACCATTCAAACCAATACTGGTCCAAAATACTTGTCAGACTAACTAAATACTGTATAAACAGTCTTTATCATCCCATAGCATCTGAGTATTACTTCAGGCACTTCCAAACATTTCACAGCCTAACAAGTTAAAAATGCTGAAATCTAATAACTTGTGTGACGCTATTATTTGGTAATTGCTTTAAAAATAAAGATAAAACATTTATTGTAAACAAAACTTCTTATTTTGGGAAATCTAAGTAATTAAACTGAAAATAATAATACAAGCAGCAAGTATACATTAGAAAACAAAATTAATTAAAATGTTTGTCTATTATCTAAAACTTTTTTTTTAATATACCAATTTAATGCTTTAAAATATATAACTGACCAGTACAACATAGCTTTCTAGGTTTTTTTATGACTATAAAGAAATAATCTTTTAGTGATTGGTAGACGGTAAAACAAAATTCACCACAAATGTATTTTGGATCTGAGATAATTCTCTTAGCCACAGACACCATTTCAATCTGAATCAAACGTAACATCACGATCTTTGTTTAGGCCTTGATCCAACACAATTTTTTTGTTTTATATACACAAGCAAAATAATCTGAACATGAACAAGATGTTTAAAACTAGTCTTTTGTCAAGCGAATAATTTCACTGTCTTCATCACAATTGAAATCGATTATCATTTGTATCGTCCTCATATAACGCATTCACCGTTGGTGTCTGCAGAGTATTTTTCGTAATGTTTTTCCTCCCGATGGGAGTGACTGTCACTGTGGTTTGACTATGCGTGGCACTGGTATTACTAGTACCACTGCCGGGTCGGGCATTGAAAAAGGAAGTTAATGCAGTACTCAGCCTGCGACCCAAGCTAACAATAGAGTTAGCACGCGGCCGAAACTCGTTCTGGACTGCGTTCGTCAGGTTCTGCTGGATGGCTAAAGAGGTAATGTTTTTCAGCATGCGCTGAGTCTTAAAACTCTTCCAGGCCCTCTGCAGCGTGCGCGCGGCCACGTCTTCCTTCTTCCGCTGCATGGTGGTCGACTTGACCGACATGTTTACGCGCGACGGAAACACCTCCTGAAACTTGATCTCTATCTGTGCCTTGAGTTCTTTGAACTCTTGCGTTTCGTCCACCTCACCCAAGAATGATTTCACCAGAGCTATCAGAATGTCGATGCAGTGGATTTTGTCGCCTTCTACTATAGGAAGATTGAAGGCCACCAGAGCGATCTCATTCGGCTTCGGGTGGCCCAGCGGTTCATCTAGATCGGCCACAAAGTCCTGCAACTGGTCATACTTAATGAACTGAGTCGCATGTGGATCGTATTTCTCCCACACCGCATAGAACATGTCGAAATCGTCTTCCGTGATGCCAACCTCCTCCTGTTGGTGAGCCTGGTTGAAGTTCTCCAGAATGACGGCTATGTACATGTTAATAACTATCAAGTAGATTATTATAATATAAGACACCATAAATGGAACTGCCAGCCACGGAATTCCACAGTCACCAGTACTGTCTGGAACTTTGGTCCCGTTAGGCAGAGTTTTGAAGTTGGGATCACAGTCTGGCTCAGTAATCAACAGAGGTTCAAGAATATCATTCCAACCAGCAGACGTGGACAGTCGCAACATTAACATAAAACTGTTAAAAAACGTCTTGAAGTTGACTATGTCGTCCATGCTGCCAGTGATTTTGACATTCCCAAATGACGACATGCCAATGATTGCATATATATACAGCAAAAGAAACAACAACGCTCCTATGTTGAAGATGGCTGGAAGGGAGATAATCAGAGCAAACAGCAGTTTCCGTATTCCTTTAGCAGCTTTTATTAAACGGAGAACCCGACCAATTCTAAAAATGCGAACAACACGTAGAAGAGTTGGTGTAACAACCACGGTGGAAAGGAAGTCTTTCAGCACAATCCCTGAAAATAACAAAAATACAGTATTAGTGACAAGTACATCTCAGTCTTTTAAATAAATTAAATATGTCCATTAATATATATACCTGCCTAGGATTGATTTCTAATAGCTGAAACACTCAAAGGTAATAATAAATATTTCACTCATACATTCCTCATACTGATAAGTGCATAATATCAATCTTCCAACTAATGACAGTTGCATTATTTGTGTATATAAATTCTAAATTCATAAACCAGGGTAGGTATTCTTAAACAAAATTGAATAAAAGATGAATGTTAGATGATATACATATGGGTTTGAAAAAATATATATTCTAAGTAAAACATCATTTTTCTTTTTCTTTTTTATTATTTAAAAAAAAAAAAAAAAAAAGAAAAAAAAAAATAATAATAATAATAATAATAATTAGCATTTCACAAATCTAATTCTTCAAGTTTTACAAACTGACTTCATGAATAAAATATTGCTGAGCAATAATTATGGTATATACCAATTCATTAAATAAATTACATAGATTTATAAATCAAAAGAAATATTTTAAAATGCAAAAACTATAATTAACCATCTTATACCTGTTAAAAAAACATATGTAAAAAACAGTAAACAATACAAAAATAATTTTTCGAACAAAGAAATTAAAGGTAGATTTATTAGCTCAAATTCTTTTAAACAAGCTGAAGAACAATGTTTTAATATTAATTACATGCAGATGAGAACTAGGGTTAATAAAATAAAATAAAAAACATACTGAAAAGCTATAAAACAAATTAAAAAGAAAACAAGAACAACCTTATAATTTACACATGTATTATTTTCAAAATAGGTGTTCATGAGATTGCAAATTCTGAATCAAACTTTTATATATTTTAAAATTAACTTTAACAGACATATTACTGTAACGTGTACACTTTTTAAATATTATATAATTAACAGGTGAAACAGAAAAATACAAATGCCCAATTTCTTGTTTGGGGTTGAAAACCTAGGTATAACACTTTTTTCACATAAAATACAAAACATAACAAACTATTTGAATTTTGTGGATTTCATGTGTATTGTTTACCTAGCAAAATATTTATATTCGATTGTCGTCTCCACAATATAAATTATTCAGTAATTAATTAATTTAAAAACAATTGTTTATTTTCTTTTTAAATTTATAATTTAATCCACATTATAAGTTTTAAGTTCAATTTACTGATAACCCAGACACATGAAATTAGTCATATTTTTTTCTTTTCTTTTCTTCTTTAAAATAATCAAAATAAATTCCAAAAAAGAAACAGAGTAATGAACATGAACCACATCCTCACCATTCTCCCTTCTCGTTTTTCTGTTTATGCCAACTGACTCTACTGTTAAATGGTAAAATAATACTGGACTTAAATTCCTGAACTAAACTACGACAACTTCTATCGTAATATCAGTTCTAATGAGCATATTCAAGAGATGGCACACTAGGACATCACCCTAATATTGGTACCTACTTTTAAAGGTTTCAATCAATGGGTAAGCAAAAAGCCATTTTAAAGCCTTTGCTCTCTAGCAGCTATGAATCAAATCTTCTGACAGACCTCTCTGTTAGCTGAAGTATTTATACAGTTTAGAACCACTAGGAATTTGTTCTATTAAAATGTTTCTGACATTGATATAACCATTAATACAAAGTGTTGAGTGCACCATTAAATAATTTTTATTATTGTTGTTTTTCAATCCAGTTTAATTAGCTTGAACTTAGTAGATATAACCAAAAAGACAACAGAGCTAATTCAAATTGTTTTTTATTTCTAGCTCCACAACTGTGATGGCACATAGGAAAACCTGTCGGATGTCACTGGGGCTTTTACCGATATACAGGCCAAAATGTTCTGTGAAGACACCTCTGGTCAAAACTGGCATTTTGTTCTTAAAATATACTAAATACAGTAAACTAGGCTGTCCTGTAAGCATTATTTAATCTGTGCATTATAAAACATGTTTTGGAATAGTTTTACTTCCGAGTAAATATTATTCAACCTGCTAATTCAAAGTCCTAAAACAATTACGCTTTCCGATTTTAAACGTCCTTTTTTCTGCACGCATTCACACATAAATACATTGTTTACATTTTCTTTTTGTGCTTTGATTAAAGTGAATTTATTTTCGATCGGCTTTATTGCAAATTAAAAAAATATCTACGATCGTTTGTGGTTTCAAAAATATAATATTATTTGAATTATATTTTGTTCGTAACATGAATAGGTGTACTCTAGTACGATATGTATTTTTATTGTGCCTTATTTTGGACAAAATATAAGGTTTTTTCTGTGTTGAAATGTTTCATTGTAAAACCAATATGGCGGCGTCCATAAGCCGAGCACGAGGAAGACAAGTTTGTTGACTATTTTATGTCATAAATCAAATGTCATATAAAATATTTAGCTTTTTTTTTGTACACATCTCATTTGATAGTATCAAAACACCAGTTTTCCAAATATCACACTGCATAACAAGTTAAAATAAAATAAATTAATTAGATAATCACAACAGGATTATGTAATAAATTTTCCGATGCAAATTTCTCAGTTTCTGATTTCGGAACATTATCATCTTAAAAATGTCATACCTTTGGTTGTAAACGGAATATTTTAACATTTCAAACTCTTTTGAATAGAGAATGAAGTGCAGTTTTTAATAAGTACAAAAAATGCATTTGTAAAATATGCAACATGTTATGGGTTTTCCTGTGCTGCCTCACAACTGGTGTATCAAAAGCTGTGGTATGTGCTATCTTGTCTATGGGATGGTGTATATAAAAGACCCCTTGCTGCTGATAAGAAAGAGTAGCCTAAGAGGTGCCAGCGGGTATTCTTCCTTACTATCAAAATGGTCCTTTACCATGTCCGATGCCATTTGCTGAGTGTCGTTAAAATTAACATTTCCTTCCTTCATTCAAATATTTTGGCATCTAAAAGACAGCATCTGATTAAGGATTAGACCACATCTGACATCATACTTTAAATCTACAGCTTGTGGCATTCCAGGGGTTTGGATCCCTCCCCACCCTCCACCCCCCAAAACATAGGTTCATCACTGAAATGTGTCCTGTGACACAACAAAACACCACCACCCACCCCTCAACCTTTAAGAAATCCTGCATCTATATATTCACGTAGATATTTGATATAGTTTTCTCCATCTACACACCACCAGTCAGAAGAACGAATACCCTCTACATGCTGCTTTTTATTAACAAACAAAGCAATTGTGCAACTTACCCACAATGGACAAAACAACGATGATGAAGTCGAAAACGTTCCACGCTTGTCGGAAGTAATGCCACCGCAGCCCGACAAGCTTAATGAGGGCTTCCAGGGTAAAGACTGCCGTGAAGACCACGTTGAGCGTATCGAGTATTTCAGCGATGTAAGCCGACTCTTGGTAATGGTCAATCGCCATGACGATCATGTTGAGGAATATTATCAACACAATAAGTAGTTCGAACTTGGTGCTGGTGGCAATATCAAAGAAAAACGCTTGACATTTCAGCTGAAACAAACAAGAAAACATATGAAGGATATATTTATTGATTTAAAAACCAACAACAAATAAATAAACTATTATAAAGAAATAAAATGTTTCTCTTAATATACATGTTAAATATATTGATGGCCTTCTTAGCAGGCAGGGGTCAGATTTTTAAAACAATCTTAAGGCTACGACAGTGACAGAAGTCGTATCTGATGATGTCACTACGTGATTTTATATATAACGTCATCACTTAAGAGAAATGTACGCAATCTTAGCACTAAGTCAGCTTTAAAAATACCCCAATTCCCCCAAATTTTTAATTAGCTATTTATTTGACACATGGGTATTTTGGAGCATTGCTACATGCTATAAGATAATAAATAAACAAGGATATCAGATGCCAGTCTAAGCCAATGATCAGATGTAAATTTACCTTCATGTTCAAAAAATAATTTGCACATTTTGTGAATAAGGACCATACTGTTGAACAATACACTGTCACGTTTAATTTCTGCTTAGATTTTTAAAAAATAAAAAAAGAATACTGTTTATGGCTTACAGTATCTTTTTATTTCCTGACAGGATATAACGACAAAACTACAAGCTAAAAGCAATGAAGGGCAGTGCTAACGTGAATTAAGGATCAAACCTTAGGTCTTTTAATTGTCTTCTGTGGTTTCTTATTGCCTAATTTCTTCAGCGTGTTGTAATAGTTTCTCTGACTGGATGTCAGAAACATGTCGAGATAGCTGCCATCGTACTGAAATACAAATGGTTCAAGATCAATTACTGTCATCTACATAGACAGACAGACAGACAGACAGATAGACACACAGACAGACAGAGAGGGTGTTGATTTTTTACTTTTAATAAAGCATTCAACACATTTTTTCTACAATTATATGGTGTCGTTTATATGAGTACGGGCCATTATGATAGTGAGAAAGGAACCTATTTGGAATTATACAAGCTTCTCTTTCTGAATAACAACAACGGATCTGTTCAAAGCAGATACTTTACAAATGAGCTGTGTCCTGCTCCTCTACAGATAGAAAATAAGGAGTACAAACATAAAACAATCACGGTCCATTATTTCTTTTAAACACAGTCTTAACTATATTCCCGTAATAAGAGACATAATGGTACTTATTACGAGTTGAAAATAAAACATAAAATCTCTAGCAGAGGGAATCTCCATCATCACGTAACTATTTCAGAACATGTGAACCTGATCATCTTAAATCTGCTCTTCAAATGAAAGATACATGTGAGGAAATGGAGTGAGTGAAGAAAATGGGGGTAGTGAGAAAAAAGGGGTGCTTGAGCAAAAGAGGGCAAGTGTATTAAAATATATTTCCATTCTGTGAAAAATTACAGACCTCGCATAACCGGAAGTAAAAAATTATTTGTCAGTAGTTGCCTACCCCTGATTATAGACAACAGGTTACTTAGTTGTAAATAACTGCCCAGTCTGGAAACTGCAATGACCCAAATTTATACATATTTAGCTATTAATTATTGTGAGCTCGATCTGTAATCAGTATAGGATATATAACCATAAAAGACATCACATTACAAAGCATTATAACTTTATAAAAGTAAGTTATGTATGGATGAAAAGGACTAATTGTGTTGAGAAATAACCTACCTTTTTCTTGAGGACATTGAAATTGTCAATGATGACACCAATGAACAGGTTCAGAGTGAAGAAAGAGCCGAATATGATGAAGATGATGAAGTAGAAATAATAATAGAAGCCATTTTCATAACTCGGTTGCTGGTCGACCTGAAATATGATAAATAAATCCTTTAAAAACACATTCCAAACAGACCACTCATCAAGCAAGTATTGTAGGACTGGGTCACACTTTGCTAGCTCACACTGACTGATTGATTGATTGACGGACTGATTATTATTTAAAACAAATTCATACCTTTTTTTCTTTTTTTCTCCCCCTCCCACTCCCCATCTTTATTTTATTAAGAAAGTTTTTATTTAACAATGTATTCAAAAGATGTCATCAGATTTATATGATGCAGATTAACAATATTATTATTATTTACTTGTTTTTTATTATTTATTTATTTTTAAGGAAATATATTGTTATAAAGTAACTTTCACCTGGGTGGCATCAATAGCATCTTCCATTACTTCCATCCATCCTTCAAAGGTTGCCTGAAATTACAGATAATTATGATCTAAATTTAATAAATTATCAGTTATATTATTTTATTAATTTTTTTACAGAATTTCTCACTTTAATCAATGCACATCACACATATATTAACCAAAAATTTTCAGATGCTGCCTTCTGGGGAATGATGTTGGACTGATTGATTGTTTGACTGTCTTACTGTTGAATTGATTGACTGTTTGACCAACTGACTGAATGACTGTTTGACTGACTGACAGAGTGACTGAATGTTTGACTGACTAACTGACTGTTTGACTGACTGACTGACTGACTGACTGAGGCTGACTGACTGTCTGACTGTTTGACTGACTGATTGTTTGACTGATTGTTGAACTGACTGACTGTTTGACTGAATAAAATGCTTGACTAACTGACTGACTGTTGAATTGACTGACTGTTTGACTGACTGAATGTTTGACTGACTGACTGTTTGACTGATGACAGACTGACTGACTGACTGTTTGACTAACTGTATGACTGACTGACTAATTGTGTTATAGACTGACTGAATGTTTGATTGATTGTCTGACTGATAAACTAAGTGATTAATCATTTGACTGCCTATTTGACTGAATGACCAACTAATGGATTGGTCTATTAATTGATGGTTAAAAAATATTTGATATTATAGCAATTGTATGATAAAGAATGAATTAATAAAATAGTTCATATAACAAATGGGCAAGCATATAAATTTACATGTTCATTTTATTTAGAAGACTTTACTAATACCAATATCAGTTGCTCTGTTTTTATAAAATTTTGACTTACCACTTGAAACAGTGCCAGATAGCCATTAAGAACACTGTCAAAGTTGATGTTTGAGTTTCTCCAAGTGTAATTCTTGGCGAAGCATTCACTCTTGTTGGCAACAACTGACGGAAGCAGCTTGTTCCCATCTGCGTCGACACACTTGAAGAACTTGCCTGCGAAGAACTGCACACCCATGATGCTGAATATGAGCCAGAAGACGAGACAGACGAGCAGCACATTCACAATGGCGGGGATGGCCATCATCAAGGCATTGACGACAATCTGTGAGAGACAAAACAAACTCATTACAAGGCATTGACAACAAAGTGGTGAGCGGTAAAACAAACATGTTACCAGGAATTGACGACAATCTGGTCAGCAGCAAAGCAAACACATTACTAGGCATTGACGACAATCTGTGAGCAGCTAAACAAACACATTACAAGGCATCAATGACAATCTGGTGAATGGCAAAACAAACACATTACAAGGCATTGACGACAATGTGGTGAGCAGCAAAGCAAACACATTACAAAGCATTGATGACAATGTGGTGAACGGCAAAACAAAACACATTACAAGGCATTGATGACAATGTGGTGAGCAGCTAAACAAACACATTACTAGGCATTGACGACAGTCTGTGAGCAGCTAAACGAACACATTACAAGGCATTGATGACAATGTGGTGAATGGCAAAACAAACGTTACAAGGCACTGATAACAACCTAGTGAGTGGCAAAACAGACTCATTACAAGCAACATACAGACAGCACTGAGAAATATCCAATAGCCAGTAAAAAAAATTATGCTGTCTTTCTTATATGTAATTAAGTTATCAATAATCAGCTATTAGATACAAAACATTAGACAATTTTGTTATTATTTTCCATTTACTTCGAAATTTTTAGATGTGTGTGTGTACATGCAGAGAGAGAAAAAGAGAAAGAGAGAGAGAATATTATCAGTTTAACTTGACTTAAAAGGTTTTGGAAACAACAAATATGTCCTATTTTTGTATTTGAATTATTAAAATTATTATAATGTTTACGATTAATACCAAAGAAAATCTATTCAGTGATGGTTTCATTATTCCTTGGTTTATCCCTTCTTTTTGAATTTTAATTTGAAAAACAATGATTTTTAGTTTTAAAAAATCAATAGTTTGTGCTCAAATATGGTTACAAAGCCTGATTACGCTTAACACTGTGTATTACCTTCATGCCCTGCCACCTGGAAATGGCTCGGAGTGGCCGGAGAGCTCGCAGTGTTCTCAGGGATCTGAAGGCTGTGATGTTACTGATACCAAGCAGCTCAGACACCAGGCTGATGATCGAGATCTGCACAAACACAAAATAAGCAATGTACAATCAACAACATGTAAGGTGAGCCTGTATCTTTAAACTGATAATAAAATTTGAAAACATTTTTCAGAATGTTCATTCAATAACAGTTAACTTTTATCTTTCTTAAACTATTTTTTTTTTTTTTAACTTATAGGAATGTTCATTCAATAACATTTAATGGTAAGGTAAATCTTTATCTTTCTTAAACTGATAATAAAAAAAGGAAAACACTTATTGGAATATTCATTCAATAACATAAACTGGGTCAGTAAAGTGAACCTATATCTTTCTAAAACTGATAATTAAAGTGGACACTTATTACAATGTTCTTTTAATAACATTTACCAGTTATCTTTTTCCAACTGATAACAAAATTGTGCAACTGTTGCATTTACACCAGACTTCAGTAATTTACTGAATTAATTACGCAACTTTTAAAAACATGTTAATAGATGGGCACATACTTATGTCACCATCATCAAAACAGACTCATTCAAAATTAGTAAACTTGGTTTATGTCATTACTGTAAGTGCTATGTGTGTTTTTAGTTACTGGGTCCTATCTATTATTAACCAAAAAAACTGTAATGTCAATATGACTCTATATTCTCTATCTTTTGTTACTGGATATTATTTTGTTTGATAATCCAATGTAAAGAGTAATAAAATCACATACGCAGACAATGACAAAGTCAAGCAACGTCCAGAAGCTGGTGAAGTATTTGGTGACGCCGTACGCAAACCACTTGAGCACCATCTCAATAGAAAACAGCACACAGAACACAATGTTCATGTAGTTCAGTGCCTCCTTTAGTTTAACATTCTCCTCCAAGTACACATCTTCAAAAGCCTGGAAAATATTGATGTAACATTTAAAATATATTTTATTAATGCAACCCAACAGCCAATCTGCTTTTCATGCTGGGGTTCTATTAGACAATAAATAATTAATTACCATATATTATCACAGATTCACAGGACATAATATCTCTAAATATTGAATTTGAATGGAAAGTACATTCATCTAAGATAACACATATTATTGTGGTAATGCGGTGGATGGAATTAAAGGTTTTAAAAAAAGAGAAACTTTGCTTATTTGGTTTGTGTTTTTTGTGTTGTTGTTTTTTGTCTGTCTGTGTGTTTTTTGGTGGGGTTTTTTGTGGGGGTTTCTTATAGAGAAACATAATTACCAAAGTAATACTGCTAGCAAAAATCACAATGAGAACAATGGTTTCAAAGATCTTGTGGTCCACAATAAGCAGAAGAAATTTGCGAAACTCGTAAAATCGAGCATAACTCTTGGTCTGTTCACATCTGTTCAAGCAATTCAATCTGAAAAACAAATGTACTAAAAGTTAAATAATCTAAAATAATATAAATGAAGTGTTAACCAAAACTTAACATCCTGCATTTTTTTTTTTTTTTAATACATACTAATAATAAAATAAAGAAAAACATTTAATAATAATTTAATAATAATTTTAAAAACATAATAACAACAACACTAATAATAATAATAAAAAAAACAGCAACTATAAAACAAACTGCCTATAACTATTCATTTTGCTACCTTAGAATATTTTATAATAATTGTATTAATGGGGGGTGTTCGAGATTTAGATTTACTTTTGTGACTACATGTTAAACACTTAATAATAATAATAATAAAATTATGTCAAACATTTAATAATAATAATTAAAACAAAAAACAACATAATAATAACAACACTAATAATAATAATTGAAAAAACAGCAACTATAAAACAAACTGCCTATAACTATTCATTTTGCTACCTTAGACTATTTTATAATAATTGTATTAATGGGGGGGTGTTCAAGTTTAGTTTCACTTTTGTTTATATCTCAGTCAGACTACATGTTAAACACTGTTATTTTAATTGTATGACTACATGTTAACCACTATTATTTCATCTGTTTTATTTCATGCTTATATATTTACCAGACATTTGGCTCCACATTACCAGGTAAAATCTGTATTATTATTTTGTCTATTTTATTCAATTCTGATATCTTTGTCGGACAATGTTAACCAATGTATTATTATTTATTATTATTATTATTTATTTATTTTTCAATGCTTATATGTTGACCAGACATATGACTACATGTGAAAAGTACAATGGGCCCACAGATGGGCCTGCTGTTAGACCAAACACATCATCTATCAAATACTGGATAACACATTTCTCCCAAGACCCTTCTCATGCACCTAGTCACCTTTTGTGCAGGAAGTGTGGCAGACAGTCTGTGACAGGGATCACTGCTGATGGCTTTGGTCGTATGTTCTCGGCAGTAGCTCCAAGTTCCAGGTCATCATTATCTTCAAATGTCACCACCATCTTTTTCTCCTTGTTGGATTTCATTGCTGAAGCAAATTCTGAATATTCTCCTCTTTTGGCAGTGCTTGAAAATGCCTCCTCAGTATTCTACATAAAGAAAAAAAAATTGAACATATCAAAACAGGAATCTACACTCACAAAAAAAAATATATATATGAAAAACAGCTGAAGTATTTGATGGTTGCATTTGCAGAAATGGTATAATATAAAAGTAATTAAGTACATAGATACATAGTGTCTTCACACCCACACCCACATACGCACACACACACACGCGCGCACACACACACACACACACACACACGCACGCATGTCCACTCTTAAAAAAAAACAAAAAAATACACACACACACACATACACACACACACACACACACACAAAAAATTCTTATTTATACCTTTAATGCCTTTTTTTCACCAGCTGCATTGGTATTCTCTCCTGTAGACTGCATTGTTGTTTCACCACCAGGGCTACTCATGTCTACAGCTGTTTGAGTGTTGCCATGGCCGTTTGCAACCACTTTCATCTCAACATTGTCCTTTTCCCCTAAAACAAACAATGAAATACCTGTCATTGTAATGGATCTTAACCATAAAGGTTCTTGAATGAAATCAAAGCACATTAAACATGTCATAAACATTTCTAAAATATATATTTTACTTGATGATATATGCTTTTTATGAATGACCTTACGAAGTCATTATCATAAGTGGCTTAACAGTAACTTCGGCAAATGGAAGGAAAAAAGGAATATTTATTTAACGATGCACTCAACACATTGGTGTTCAGTTATGTGGCATCAGGCATACAATTAAAGACCAAGTAGATAGTTAGAGGAGAAACCTGCTGCTGCCACTTCATAAGCTATTCTTTTCAATTAGCAGCAAGGGATCTTATATATGCACTATCCCATAGAACAGCACATACCACAACATTTGATATACCAGTTGTGGAGCACTGGCTGGAACGAGACATAGCTCAATTGGGTTCTGTATAAAGACAGAATGACAATTTTAAAGCAGTAACCTGCTGCCTCACCGTTTGACCCATTGCATGATTCAACACCATCCTCAACATCTGCTTGGCCGTTTGCGTTCTGCTTCAACGGTTTCACAACATTGTGTATAGTTTTGCAGCAGCAAAGATTTTTAATCCGATCCCATGCCGCTTTAAACTTGCTGGCTTCTTTAGTATCTTTGGTCTTGCCCAGTGTGTCAGTGGCAAACGCATTCAGTAACAAGGCCAAGAAGAGGTTCAATACCTAAAACCAAAACGCATAATGGATTTATTATTATATTAAACTGAATGTTGACAAGCATATATGCACATAAAAAGAGGCATGCAGTGTTCATTCTAGAATGAAATGTAAAAGGGCCATATGGCCCACAAAAGACATTTTAGATGGGCCATGGAAAAATAGGAGTTATAACAAAAAGTTTAAATAAACACGTTAAGCATATTGAGATAATTATATGTGCCGTCGGGGTGCATTGACATAATTTATTTAGGGTCATTCATGAAAAAATACCTCCAATGGCACATTTTAGGATGAACACTGTGTGTATTTGACATGTTCATTCTTTTGTATGTGCATGCATTCAGGTGTGAGTAGAGCAGCATGCATGTGCATGTGTGTGTGTGTATACATGTTTGCTGGTATGTGGTCATGATGGCAGAGCAGAGAAAAGAAAGAGAGAAGTATTTTCTTTCATGACGCACTGAACACATATTTTATCAGCTAGAAGTGAGACTTCTAACACTGAGAAAGGAAAACCTCTGCCGCAACACAGGCTACTTTTTCAAATAACAGCAAGGGATATTTTATATGCACTAGGCTATCCCAAAGACATACCAATGGTCTTTGTTACACCAGCTGTGGACCATTGGCTGAACAAACAACCTACCATACCACGAGTGGATACTCAGCAGTGAAAAACTTCACAGTATATGAATGATTTCATAACCACTAGACACCAGGGGCCTTATTCACAAACGAGCGTAAAGATACACTTTACACTTAACGTAATGTTTACGTTTGATCATTGGCTGAAAGTAGCGTCTCTGATGTCATGGACCAATGGTTAGACGTAGACATAGTATTAAGTTTTGAACATAAATGTACACCCTTTTGTGAGTAAGACCCCTGATCATTACAGGGCTGGAATTAGATTACTTACAATGAAGTTGCCGAGGACGAGGGTGGGGAGGAAGACAACCATACAGAGCTCGTCGGCCGCTCGCATGCAGTCCCACAGTGGCTCGATCCACTCACCACACAGCACGCGGAACACCATCACTATCGCATGGCCAAAATCGTCAAAATTCCACCTGAATTTAAATTATCCAAAACAAATTAAAGTCAAGCATAACAAACTTAAAACAATTATGAAATTAAAAACAAAGAGCCAAGGATATCTATAACATGTTTGCTTATCCTGCACTACAATTTTCAACACACATTACATTATTTCTACATTTCTAAAATTTTACCTGGTAGCTACCAGCTTAACAAAGTCATACCCTTATTTGTCAGATAAATTAGATACTTTAGCATCTATCAATAATACATTCTTTGTCATATAAGGGTTTTCAACGAAACAGAGAAATCTTATGACCTCATTAGAGGTAATGAGAGAGAGAAATGACTTGTTTAACAACATCCCTAACACATTTTGTTTATGGTTATATGATGACTGACATATCAGACCAATCTGATAGTGAAAATGGATATCTGTTGTCATACATGTGCTACTCTTTCCACTTACCATCACGGGACCTTTTGTATCCAATATCTCAGAGAGAATAATATATACCACAGTCTTTGTTGCACTAGTTGTGGATAACTGGCTTAAATGAGTAATGGCTCAATTGGTTCACCAAGTGGGATCGATCCGCCTGCCCAGCACACCCACTTTCTACTGCTGTCATACAGAGATAATGAAACAAATACTTATTTTTTACTCTATAGTCTGGTGGGCAGGAAGAAGTACCTACAGAAAATCATACTGCTACATACCTAGGAGGCAAATCAGGAGCAAACTTGTCCGCAGTGTATTTGGTGTTGAAGAGCTGGAGGCCGATCACGGCGAAGATGTAGAGGATGATTCCCAGAACAACCGTCAAATTTGCCAGAGCTCCCAGCGTGCTGAGAATAATTGACAGGAGCAGTCGCATGGTGGGCCACGACTGGGCCAGCTTGAACACACGCAGCTGCAAAACAACGAGTTGGGTAAATCTTTTAATTATATAATTATATGTTGCTAGCAGTGACTAAAGTTACGTTCGGCTTATGCGTGGTACCAGTCTTTTTATACCAGATTTAAAGGGGCAAACTAAGGGGTCAGCTTATACACAAAGTTGGCTAATACACAGCGATATATGGTATATATTTAAGATAACATATAATTATATAATAATTTTTTTGTTTGTTTTTGATTGCTATCAAGATATATGGTATTTTCTTTTCTTCTTTTTCAGAGGCATTCAAAATATTTTTTTTTAAATATAAGTTAATTTGTTAGTTCCCTGACTTAAAAAAAAACCCCATCACAGACCTTTATTATGTGATTGCCCACTTCTGAAAATTACTGGCTATAAGATTTTAGAAGATATCCGTATTACACTTACCAATCTGAATATTCTTATCACTGATAAGCCATCAATGTCCTCTAGGGCCAAATCAACCAGACCAGCTATCACAATGGTGAGGTCGAAAAGGTTCCAGCTGCTTTTGAAGTACCACTTGTTCAGTGCCAGTATCTTCAAACACGCTTCACTGGTGAACACAAACGTGAATACCTGTAACACAGTTTTTAAAAATTAAATATAAAAATCACATCTAATGGTGTATTTGTAAAGAGCATTCATTACAAAAATAAGTTATAAAAAACAAATAAGAAAAAAGTATTTAAAAAAAAAAGCCACAATTATCCAATGAGTCTTAATTAATATTTTGATGCATGAAAAGTAAATGCATGTAATAGTACATGTGTTAAATACACGGCTGGCTGAAGAAAGAGAGACAGAAATGTTTTATTTAACAATACACTTAAAACATTCTTATTTACAGTTTTATGGCAGCAGACATATGGTTCAGAACAGACATACATTGTTGCACCTTGAGCTACTCTTTATGACTGACAGCAAGTGATATATTTATATGCACCATTCCTGACAGCATAGCACATATTGCAATCTTTGATTCGTCAGTTAAATAGGTCAGTGGCATGTGACGGTATGCCTTTAAAAGGCACTGCAACAGTCCAGTGGGGAAAGCTCAATTTAAGATTGATCCCTGTCAGTGAGCCCTTAGGGATTTTTCTATTAGAAGTGCTATAGGATAAAAACAATTCACTATATATGTTTTTAGAAACAACAGTATATGGAACTGTTAGCTGATCTTACGTTATATTCTGTTGGTTTCCCTTTCAAAAATGATTGTTATATGTAGTATGGGCAATAAAGAAATTATAACACTTGCGCAAGGATTGCACAGAAATTGTGAAACTTGTTTCTGAATTGTTATCTGCCTTGCTTACACTTGGGGAATAATGCAATTCACAAACTCATTTCCTAATTTCCATAATATGTTCGTGTGTATGTAATAATCTCTGTGTATGTCTTTAAACAACAGGATCTGTTGCACTCACATAGTTGGAGATCTTGAGCGTCTGCTTGAGCTCGATGGGCTGGCCAAAGTGCTCGGTGGACATCATGACGGTGTTGAGGATGATGCAGGTGGTGATGAACAGGTCGAACAGCGGGTCGGCTGTGAATGTGTACAGGAAGCTCTCCAGCTTGAGCCATGGCACGAAGCAAAAGCAGCAGCGTCGACAGCACTCACAGTTGCGGTCGATGAGCAATGTCTTAGATTTGTCATCCCAGTCATCGACGTCTTCAGCTGAGAGAACAAGAGGGAGAGAGAAGAGACATGTTTTATTTCAGGAATGTTTTCACCAAGTGATTTCTTGTACTGGGGCCTTATTTACAAAAGGGTGTAAATTTACATTCGAAACTTAGTACTAAGTCTACGTCTAACATTAATTTTGGTCCATGATGTCAAAGATGCTACTTTCACTCAATGATCAGACGTAAATGCTACATTACATGTAAGTGTAACTTTACACTCGTTTGTGAATAAGGCCCCTGACTTGTAGCCTATGACCATAGTGAGAATGTGTAAAAGTTATTTTTGTAGATGCTACTAGTCAGTGTGTTACACTGGATCATGAGATCGTCCCTTTAATACATTTTATTTATGGTTATATAGTGTCAGCCATATGGTTATTGACAAATATGATAGTGATAAAGGAAACCTGCTGCCATCACATAAGCTACTTTCTAATTAAATATAGCCAATGACATCACTACATAATTGGAGGTGTTATATCAATTAAGAAAGTGCTATGATGTATTAGTGCTAAGAAGTTTAAAAAATATGTGTACAGATGTGTCCAGTAAACATAAATATTATTCCATAGATTCATTTTACAATCTCAAATCATGTAAGTGAAAACAAAAATAAAAACAAAATATTTGAGACATAAAAGATCTTATATATTTTGTTCAAAAACACTATAACACTATAACAAAGAATATAGCTATTTCAAGCTGTTGAAAGTTTTATGTTGTCAGAAAAATATGAAAATGGCCACATTTGTAACTAATGAACTACTCTTTCAAATTAGCATCTTTGTTATCAGTTGTTAAGCACTGTATGTGTACGAACCTTTTATAATGACATGATCTCCCTGTTTATCATTAACATTGCTGTTGTTCATTGATGTTTCTTCCTCCATAATACTTGATGCTGATAACTGAAAAGAGCAAGATTTTGTGTTATATTTTACAAATTATTTGGTAAAGGTTAATAATAATAAAATAATAATAATAATAACAATAATAATAATAATAACAATAATAATAATAATAACAATAATCGTAATCATAAATGAGCTTATTTGAAAGATATATATTTTTTAATTTAAAACATTTTTTAAATTCCACAACAGATTATAAAATTTAATTTTAAGTCTTCTATGTGCTTATACACATATTTGAGTAAATCTACATACATATAGTACACATACAACGTAATGGTATATATATGCACTTGCAAATGCATTCATGCACACACACACACACACACACACAGAACTAGAGCTACAGAGAGAGAGAGAGAGAGA
>JAUTBW010005572.1:0-11890 GCA_032361425.1 Peltospira smaragdina
AATAATAATAATAATAATAATAATAATAATAATAATAATAATAATAATAATAACAATAACAATAAAAATAACAATAATAATAATAATAATAATAATAATAATAATAATAATAATAATAATAATAATAATAATAACAGTAATTTTATATTGGCATCAAAATTACAATTACCTAGTGGCTCACTGACAGGGATCATTCTCAGATCTCAAACTGACCACGTGTCAGGTAGACACTTCCACTACTAGGCTACTGAGGCACCCAAAACATATATAAAAATATTCTGCTATATTATCTGAATTTCAAATTATGGCGAAAACAGTATGGTTAACCAAATTGTACTTCAGGAAGACATTCTTTAGTAGAGTGTTTTCATTGCCATTTCCCGTTGTACATGCACCCTTCTAAGTCTTTACTCCTTATGCTCTACCTTTCTGGATAATTGGTTTGACCAGAAACTTGATTTACATTAGTACGGATAGTATAGATTATTATTTGTGTGAACATATTTTTTTTTGTATTTTACTTTCTTTTTCCCTACATGTTTCTGTTTCAGAATACACCCTAATAAAAGAGATGACAGCAGATACATTTGTTACACTTGTGAGAAACTGCTTCAGAGTAAACTTCAATTTCTTTGATAGTGTTGCAGTGACGTTGCAGCAATCTTCATCTACACTGGGAGAACAGTGGCTGAGAGATGTGTGGTCTTGTGCTAAAGAACTTGGTGTCAACATGCAGTCTTCTCTTGGAGACTTGCCTCTTGTACCTGAATATAATGAGGACAGGATAACATTGCATCCTCTAACAAATCATTTCATAGCAGAATCCTTTACTGGGTTTGATATGCTTCCCAAAAATATCTCCAAGTGTTTGCGAATGCTGGGTGTTGTTGTTTTGCCACAAGTCCCTGACTACATCCAGCAGTTGTTGCCTGTTGGTACTGTGATTCAGTTTCCACATCCACAAGGAGTCATTGAGTTACTGGCCCATGTCATCTCACAACAGAACATAGACCATTTCAACTGCATAGCTGACAATGCTTTAAAAGAAAAGTTTGTAGATTATGTAGTTTCTTGCAAGGAGATAATTCCAGATGCAAAACAAACACTCAGACATTTGAAGCTGTTTAGCAGTACATCATCTTCAGAAAGAAATGTGTCTGTATCTGAATTGAATCAGATAGCACCTGAAGAATCAATCAATGTTTCCTACCCATGTGAATATTTATCTGGACAGTGTAAAGCATCACGTGAATTAGCTATACGGCTAGGTGCCAAAGCCGTGACAATACACTTGCTGATTTGCAAAGTGCTGGACAGTATGTGTAATTGTAACACAAAACAGTACACCAATGGAGACATTCAAGAATTTATGAAGTTTATTTTGGATAATGGTAGCTTGTATATCAGCAACATGAATATCAGAGAAAAAGCAATGAAAGTGAAATTTTTGCCTTCCAGAAGAGACAGCAAGCTAGAAGAAGCTAATAAAATGTTTGACCCAAGATGTGAGTTTCTGCAGCATCTCTTCTATGGTGAGGACAGGTTTCCTAGAGAAGACTTCTGCCAGCTGAACAGACTTAGTGGATTACAGCAGCTTGGACTGAAAAGTGAACAACATGTCACTCTGATAGATCTCTGTGGATCAGCTTCAGTTATGGAAGATTTGCTGAATGAAGATTGTGAACCAGAAAAGATGAGAGAGAAGGGAAGAGCCATTTTGAAATATTTGGAGACGTGTGATGGACTAGATGATAAACTGGCAACACTGCACTGGATGCCAGTAATGACCTCCATGCCATCATCATACCCCAGCTATCTTCACTTTGCTGGCACAGGTCACCGTGTTGTAAGTAAGCCAGAAGTACTGTATGGACTAAACGACCTGTCATTAGTAGGCTCTGTGAAATTGGTTACTTCAGAACAGTTATCTTTGAAGACAGCTACTTTAGTACAAATCCCATCTGAAGATGTGGTTCTTGAACATTTAAAGAACATCACAGAGAGTTATACTGCAGACGATCACCAGAACTACATGGTGCAAGTTACTGATATCTACAAGTATCTCAGCAACTGTCATCTGTCCTCAAAAGGGATGATTAAGCTGGCAACCATGAATGTGGTGTGGGCTGGAGATGTTGCTGAGTTTGTCCAAGCAGAAAAGGTGTGGACGAAACATGCTCCATCAGATATTGATTTAAGTCCATATCGTTATGAATTGCCAAAATCACTGAAGTGTTTTGAAGAACTGTTTCTGAAAATTGGTGCATCAGAGATGCAGACACACAGGACACTAATGGATGTTTTACATGAAATCCAACAGGAACATGAAGTGGTGTCCACTGAAATGAGTATGGTAGATGATCTTTCATTAGTTACGAAAATATTGGATGTCCTCAGAAATGATAAGTCTATTGATAAGAAAAACATTTTAATACCAGTGTATAATCGTGAAGGACGTCTAATATTAAAAAATGTTAAAGACTGCATAATTTGTGAGGGATACGATAGTCTGTTTGAGGAAGAAAATTGTGATACTGAAGATATTCACATTGCTCAAATATCTTTAGATCTAGCCAGAGACCTTGGTGTTCGTATCTCTAAAAATCCCCTGATGATTGCTACAGAAGATATTGATATGAATTACAGCCAACAGATACCTTTGACTAAAATACTAAGGGATCTGTTGGATGGGTATACTGATGGATTTTCTGTTCCAAAGGAAATAATTCAGAATGCTGATGATGCAGGTGCAAGTGAGGTAAATTTTCTGTATGATGAAAGAGACAATTTAGATGCAAGAACCAGATTACTGAACAAAGGAATGGCTTCCCTACAAGGACCTGCACTATGGGCACAAAATGATGCTCAGTTTTCAAAGGATGACTTTAGAAACATCACTCAACTTAGTGGAGAAACCAAAAAAGATGATTCCACAAAAATTGGAAGGTTTGGGCTAGGTTTTAACTCTGTTTACAACTTGACGGATGTTCCAAGTTTCATAAGTGGAAATAATATTGTCATATTTGATCCCCATGAGAGTTATCTTGGCAGTTCTGGCATGAAAGCTAATCTAACAATACAACAAAATCAATATATGCTTCAAAAGACAAAAGATCAGTTCAAACCGTTTGAAGGTGTTTTTGGCTGCAATGTGGTTTCGTCTTGTGGCAGTGAAAAATACAGTGGAACATTGTTTCGGTTTCCACTTCGAACAGAAGAACAAGCAAAACAAAGCCAGATCAGTAATTTATACTATTCACCATCAGAAATGAAAAAGTTCCTTCATGTCTTTGTAGCTAGTGCTGGAAACTTACTGCTCTTTTGTCAAAGTGTCAAAATTATCAGAGTGTATCACTTGCCCAAAGACAAATCTGATGCTTCACAAGCAACACTACTTTTTGAAGTAAGGAAGACTTCTGACATTAAAACTCACATGACTACTTCAGTCCTGAAGTGGTTTAAAGATGTATGGGAAAATAATTACAGTCAGGAAACCACAGGCGCTAGTGATGTGGTGTATGAGAACACCAAAGTAACACTTTCTGTATCAGATCTTGCTGAAGACATGTGCAGCTTTCCACCAACATTCAGTGAGGTAAACTGGATCGTTGCCTGGGTACTGGCTAACAAGGAATCAGCACATGTAATAAAGAGTAACAAGATGAAAAGTCTTCTTCCAGTGGCAGCCACAGCTGTGCCTTTTCGTAAAATGAATGATCAGACTAGTTTACTGCCATTAGCTGAGTGTCCTAAAGGATTTTACCAGGAAGCTCATCTGTTTAGTTTTCTGCCATTACCAGTTAGAGCACCCTTGTCATTGCACATAAATGGAGCGTTTGCTTTGACACGTGACAGACAACGACTCCATTCCAGATCAGAAGATGCAAAAGAGATCTCACTTGAAGAAGAGTGGAATGAATTTCTCATGAAAGATGCAGTAACATCCGCACTGATCCGGGTTCTGGAAAAATTAAAGAGTATTAATGATGTAGATAGTGTTAAGTATTATAAGTTATGGCCAACATATGGCATGCTAGATGAACCATGCTTTAAAAGATTCTATGACCTTGTTGTAAATGAAGATCCTGCTGTACTTCTGTACCAAGGAAAATGGACCTCTTTCCAGACCATTTTGATTCTAGACCCACCGTTGCGATATGTAGAGGATGTTGGTGAAGTCGCATTTAATGCATTTGAGAACTTTTACTCAGGACAAAAGATGGTTATTGATATTCCCAAAGACATCTTGGAAAGTTTTATTGCAGCTGGGTTTTCTGATCAGCTCAAGTTGCACACATTAAGCATGGAGAAATTTTATGAAGATCTGTTTTTCCCAAATATAAATGACAGTTTTTGGAAGAAGGAAGACAGAAATATTTTGGTAAAGTTTGCACTACAGCATGATAATTCTAACATCAAACTTGCTCTAAAGGAGACTCCATGCATTCCATCAAGACCTTCAGGAATTCTGAAAAGACCCCAGGATCTGGTCAACCCACATGGGGAAACAGCATGTCTCTTTACTGATGTAGATGAAGTCTTTCCATTGACTGTAGATGGCAGTAATGAGCTCACTGATTTCTGCTCTGCAGATGTTCTTGCTGAACTTGTTAAACTTGGTATGCAAAGTAGTGAGCTGCACTGGAGTGTTATACATGAAAGAGTGCAGTCCATAGGAAAAATACCACATGGGAAAGATCACACAGAGAGACTGGGTCGATGCAGAAATATACTGAAATATCTCGGAGAAAAACAAACACAGAAATGTCGCTATCAAGAGTGTCCCAAAGAAATCAGATTGAAAATTCAACAAGAGAAATTTTTGCCTATCCTACAAAAGCCACAGGACTGGCCTACTTTGTGGGCTGGAAATGATAAAGAAAACATTCTGGAATCTCCAAAGTCTTTATGTTTTGAAAAATGTAAATTAATTATTGGTTCAGAGAGATATGTATTAGATGCAGCATGGTTAGAACTGCATCCCAACAGACATGTACTTGAGTGGCTAGGTGTGCAGACCAAGAGAGATGTTCCTGTGTCTGACATTGTTGAACATCTGCTGACAGTTTCTAAGACACAGACTCATACACTTAAACCAGCTCAATACCACAAGCTGACAGATATCTGTTCTGCAATATATGAGCGTCTGAACCATGTCTGTTCATCTGAAAACCAAAGTGCAAAGGAAACAATTGTAAGCATGCTGCAGAACCAACCAGTTATCCTGCATGGTAAAACATTTCTAAAGGCTGAATGCTTCGCATTTGAATTAAACTTTGCCTTGCAGCCATATTTGTACAAAGTTCAAAAAAATGCAGAACAGTACAGGCAGTTTTTACAAACTATTGGTGTCAAAGAGGTGTTCCAGCCAGCAGATGCTATAAACGTTATGAAAAAGATGGCAGAAACCCACTGTAGGAATGCATTACCTGATGAAGAGCTGCGTTGTTACTCCCAGGCAGCCAGTCTTCTGGCTGATCTGATGAAGGGAAATGAATCTGCTTCTTTTAAGTGTGAACTGAAATCATTATACCTACCAGACCTTAAGGGTATTTTGCATCCAGTGTCTGATCTGTGCTTAGATGACTGCAAGTGGGTTAATAAAACAACATCTACGAGAATTTTACATCACAACATACCAATTGAAGTTGGATTGGTTTTTGGTGTAAGAACAAAGAGACAAGATGATGTACAGTCTCATGCTAACTTGTTTGAAGTGCAGCCATTTGGTCAACGAGAAGAACTCGCAACCAGACTGAAAAGGATATTAAAGGGGTATCCATCTGAATCCTGTCTGATTAAGGAACTTCTACAGAATGCTGATGATGCTGGGGCATCTGAACTAATGTTCATTAAGGACTTCAGGACACATTCTACTGAAAGAATATTTGATGACAGGTGGAAGCCACTGCAAGGTCCGGCCCTATGTGTTTATAACAACAGCTACTTCACAGAGAAAGATCTGATGGGAATACAGGAACTAGGCACAGGCAGCAAAACAGAAGATCCACTAAAGACGGGGCAGTATGGAGTTGGATTCAATGTTGTTTACCACCTGACGGATGTCCCAACCTTTCTGACTGTTGGACCAGAAACTGAAGAAACTCTTTGTGTTCTTGATCCAAACTGTCTCTATACACCTACAGCTGAGCAAAATGTACCAGGAGCAAGATTTAAAGACTTACAGGAGCTGCGTAATACGTACAGTGATGTGTTTTCTTGTTTCCTTGACACACACATTCCATTACTTCCCCAGGGAACTTTGTTTCGATTTCCTCTTCGAACTGCGGAAATGGCAGAAAAATCGTCAATTTCAAATAAAGAGGTATCTACTGACATGGTTGAAACATTGCTGAACTCATTTAAAAGTGACATGGCTGAATCACTTCTTTTTCTTCACAATATAAGAAAGATTACTCTTGCATCCATAAATGAAATAGGAGATCTTGAAAAAGAATATGTTGTTGAAGCATCTGCTAGTGACGAAGATACTCAGAAACAGTGTATGTTCATTAAAAATCTGAATGAGGAAGTGAAAATGGCAAAAGTTAATAGTAAAGAATTGGGATCTTTCAAACAAGAGCAGATTTCTGTCAGACTGAAAATAAACTGCTGTGATAAAGATAAGGAAGAAGAATGGTTGATTGTTCATCAGTTTGGGTTTTCTAGTAAATGTGATGATACCAGAGACATTGAGAGCTGGTGGAAAAGAGAGGAGATTAACTTGTTACCGAGAGGTGGAGTTGCATTACGTCTTGATGAATCAGTTGCCTGTTGTGACAAGAAAGCTTTCTGCATGCTGCCCCTGCCAATTAAAACTGGCTTGCCAATTCACATCAATGGACATTTTGCTCTGGACCATGAAGCCAGGAGAAATATATGGCATGACAAATATACTGTTCAATCATTATGGAACATGCATCTGGTTAAGGCAGTCATTATACCAGCATATATTTCTGCTTTGAAATACATACAAGCTATGTGTTTAAATAGTCAGAGCTCAGATAGGATTCAGGAGTTCATTAGCAAATACAACACATTGTTACCAAACAGTAAACAAACCACAGATGATTTCTGGAAATCACTGGTCTTTGCGTTTTACAGCCAGGTTGTTTATGAGAAGCTTGATCTTTTCCCAGTTATCAGTAATGACAACAATGAATGTGTTGTCCGCTGGGTTGCAGTGTGTGTCAATAACGGCTTTCCAGGCTATTTTAATAACTTGGAATCATACTTTAAAGATATCAGATCAGACAGTTCAGGCAAACAAATGCCATTCCGCACTCATCGATCATATGGATTGCAGAAACGCTCATATGTGAGAAAAGATGTAGGTCCTGTCAGTCCTGAATCAAAAGCTGTGAAACTGGCTGGTTTGCTCAAAAGAATAGGCATGAAGGTCACTGAAGCACCAATGTGGATATATGACAGTTTTGTAGATGCTGGTCTAGGTGATTCAGTACAGTGTGTAAATCCAGCAAACGTCATTGCATTCTTGCGGTCATGTTCTTCAAGAAAGGGCACTGACAGATGTTTTGTTGGTGATATGCCACAGAGAGTGGATTGTTCTCCATTCAGAGATACAGAAACTGTTGAATTTCTAATCGAATTCTGTACGGAAGACAAAACATTTGAGTCTGCAATAGAGGGTCTTCCATTATGTTTGGCAAACTCTGGTCAGCTGAGCATTTTCAGTACCGAAAATCCAATTCTAGTTACTGAATTCACAGATGTTATATCAGGTTCACCAAACAGATGTTTGCACCACGACATTGCTGATTTGTTTTTAAATTGCACTCAGAGTACAGCCTTGAAACATATGGACATCAAGGATCTTTCATTGTTACTAAGTGAGACTCTAGACCCAGCTGTATTTAAAACTGGACGCCCTGTTCCATGGAAATTCTATTCATGGCACCATCCAACCAAAATGTGGGTAAATCGATTATGGGAATTCCTTTCCACTAAACTGCAGAAGGAATTTGAAAAAGGTGAATTGTGTGCATCAAGCTGTCGAGAATTGAAGGGGTGGAGTCTACTGCCTTGTACAGTGACGACAGAGGGGAAAAATAAAATATACTGCATAACTGCTAACCAGCTGTACCCTATAGAACAAGCTGAATGTGTTGTAAATCTTCAACGTTCAAGCAACATAAAGTTGAATGAAGCTCTAAACACTTTTGGGCTGACTTGCTTTAATAGATATACACTTCATTATGATAATAATGTGGTAAAATTTGCTTCATCACTTACTGCAAAGCCAGAAAATGTACTCAGTATGTTGATTTCCTTATCCAGTCATTCATATGAAAATATTAAGGTTACTGTCAATAATGGAGATACATTGTTAGAGTACTTTTGTAGCAATGTACAAGCTCTGAAATTGGCACAGAGGCAGTATGTCGAGATGTTGAAAAAACTGCCATTCTTTGTTACTTTAACATATTCTACCATGGCACTATCTAGCAGCAGGAACCCAATTTTTTTAAAACATACAATTCCACCTATTCCAAGAGAAGGAATGGAAGTTTGGTGTTCAAATACACAAATTGACATTTTTCTATTTAGAGATCATTTAAAAGATCTTTACTCACTGCTGAACATCAGTGAACTTTCAGCTGAAGACTTCTATGCCAAATATTTGCTACCAAACTTTAAATTTCTTCCACGTGAAGCAAAGGTTATCCACCTAAAGTATATCAGAGACAAACTAGTTCATAACAAAATCGGATCTCAAGACAAGGATGACCTAAAACAAGCACTTCAGGATTTGCCTTTCATTGAGTTGCCAAATGGTACCCTTTCCAAAGCAAATGCATTCTTCAGCAAAAAAGAGAAAGTTTTCTTGGCAATGTGTCCACCAGATGCGTTTCCTCCAGCACCATATGATGACGACCAGTGGTATGACTTTCTTGTGAGTGCTGGCATGACAAAAGAAGTGTCTGTTGATATGTTTGTTCAGTTTGCAAAAAGACTTGAAGAACTGGCCAGATGTGGTATATCAAATGATATAGAATTGAAGTCAAAAATACTGGTTGCACATTTATACACAAGATCAAATGTATTGCAAGAAGGTATCCTTTCCAGGATAGCAGATATCAAGTTTATCTTGCCATACAACATAAAAAAGCAACATAAATATGGAGAAGTGCTCACTTCTATTCACAGTCAGTTTGGACAAGCATCACAGTTGATTGCTTTCAGTGGTTCAGTGTCTTCACAATACTGTTACATGGTGTGGTCAAGTTGCATTCTGTTTCCAGACACAGAATACAGAGAAGAAGACTGTATCCAGAGAGAAAAGGTTTTAGAATATTTAGGAATTAATAGCATTCCATGTAAGGAAGTGGTTATTTCACACTTCAGAAATATTTCTTCTTCTCTTAAAACATGGAACGTGTTTGACATGAAGGTAAATGAATGTTATTTGAAACAAATAATGGACATGTTGTATTGGTACGTTCAAAAAACTAGAGTCACATCACAAGATAGAAGGAATCTTCAGGAGTATCCAGTGATATACCTGCCTGACACTGGTGTCATGGTTAAGGCAAACAAAATTGTCCTTGACCTTCATGATGACGAGACCATTCGTGGATACATTTTCAAGTCGCCTATTCACTTTGGACAATATATTTCAGTTTTTGAAAGCCTTGGAGCCAGTAAACAAATTTCAGCCAACCTTTATGCTGAAGTATTGGATAAAATTCATGAAAGTCTTGGAATAGATAAATTAAATGTTAATGAGTTGAATTTGGTGCAAAATGCTGTACGCATGCTGTTCAAGTGCCTAAAAGATAAAAACTATGTTTCAGACATTTCGGTTTCCACTTTATATCTTCCGAGTTCACTGCACACTCTAGTTTGTTCAACTGACCTCGTGTTGTCCAACAACAAGATACTTGAGGACAGAGTGAAAGCATTGAATTTCACCTACTTCATTGGATTTGGAGAACTTGAGTTAAAAGTAACAGATGTTGTTGCTGAAATAGAACATCTCCCAGAAAAATACAGACCTACAATATTAACATCACTGGTCCAAGAACATGTAACAGATGAATGCCAGAAGCAGGCACATACTGGCAGCTGCTCCAGTAGATATATCCGCACCATAAGATCACCTAATTTTGTGTCTGGTATCTGTCGGCTTGTTAATCATCAGGCAAACATGCAGGAAAACAAGCCATTAACTGAAGATGAAGCCAACAATATAGGTGAGATGTTGGAGAATCTACAGGTGCAGGAAGTACATGATCTAAAGACTCAATTAGAACGTTCAGGGTCTCCTGTTACAGATAGTGAATCTCCTAACGACTGTTTTATGGAGTCTGATATTCATAAATGTAAATCTAGATTCATTATATATTTAGATAAAAAGGCATGTGAAAATGAATATATAACGTGTCAGATAGCATTAAAAATAGATGAAATGTTCAAAGGACAGCTTGGAAGTGCCGCAATGCATGTGCAAATAATGCTTAACATAGATGCAGAACATATACACTCATATTTGGATAAGAATAGAATACGGGCTTCAGAATTTAGATTTGATCAATCTAGCACAATGACATTCCCCCCTCCTGGCACTTTGATTCCTAAGGAATTCTACTGGATGCTAGATAACAATTTTGATGTGTTGTATGAAGGTGAGTATGTGGGACTTGAACTCTTTGATCCATTCATCGAAGAAACAGAGGAAACTGCAGAAGAAGCACCAGATGCACAATACATTTATGCTATTGTCAAAGGCACTACGAATCCACATGCTAGTCCAGTGATGAGGAAATACAGAGTTGAAGTTGGAAATGGTTTATGTAAGGAACTGAGTGGTACAAAGCTCTACAAGTTATCCAGAGACAAACTCCAGAGTGGACAAGAACTTGTTCCCAGTGCAACACCATCTGCTGCATTTGAAGATGATGATCTTGACCTGAGTAAAGTTTTGAAGGACATCCGACAGACACTGAAGGAGGCCTGGGCCAGTCTGGATGATAAAGAACGTAAGAGGGTGATAATGAGGTTGTTTCTCAGGTGGCATCCTGACAAGAATGATGCCCGTCACACAGAGCTCTGCACAAAAGTATGCCAGTACATTCAGCTATACAAATCCAAACTAGAAAAAGGTGAAAGCATAGATGATGTTGATGAAACACACTCAAACCGAGCCCCTACGTATGAGTACTCGTGGTTTTTCGATGTCCTGAACAAAAGATCAGCTTCACATAGGAGTCATTGCAGTAATGCGAATAGGTCGGATTCATCCTCCTATAGACGTGGAAGCTTTGGCTTCTCTTCATCTTCAGGCCAGGCGTTTCCTAACCAGCAGGAAGCCAGGCGCTGGTTACAACAAGCAGAAAAGGATCTGGAAGCAGCTAAGAAGGAACTTTCAAACCCATCGTTTGATGCATTCAACTGGATCTGTTTCCAGTGTCACCAGGTCAGTTTTCAGTTGCTCTGTTGAACTGTAAATGCTGTCACAGAGCATTGTACTATTCAATGGTCAAACAAAGTATTACTACAGAATATATATACATGTACATTTGGTTTGTTCCTATATTTACCTTATATAATCATCTCTGTTACCATCATATTTCATTTAATAACAATTTATAATAAAAAAATAAAAAACCCACTAACTTATATCAATGATCCATAAGTCAGAAACCAATACTGGTTATTTGGATTACTGGTGTAGGATAATGTACTATAATTCCATTCACTGTGGTTTAATTAAATTCTTTGATGCACTATAATATACTATAATTCCATTCACTGTGGTTTAATTAAATTCTTTGATGCACTATAATATACTTTAATTCCATTCACTGTGGTTTAATTAAATTCTTTGATGCACTATAATATACTTTAATTCCATTCACTGTGGTTTAAT